>JARYGA010051937.1:0-44198 GCA_030545235.1 Helianthus tuberosus | reverse complement strand
CCATAAGAAACGAATTTGGGTACCTAAGCATGGAGAGTTAAGAAATAAGATTTTAGAGGAAGCCCATAAATCTAGATATACCATGCATCCTGGTAACAATAAGATGTACCAAAATTTAAGGAATATCTTTTGGTGGATAGGAATGAAAAAGGACATAGCTAGATATGTTTCTAAATGTCTTACTTGTTCACAAGTTAAGGCAGAACACCAGAAACCTTCAGGTCTACTACAACAATTAGAAATGCCTGTATGGAAATGGGAACTCATAACAATGGATTTTGTTACTAAATTACCCAAAACCAGAAAGGGTAATGACGCGATTTGGGTAATTGTGGATCGATTAACCAAATCAGCTCATTTTCTACCTATGAAAGAAACCTTTAGCATGGAAAGGTTAGCCAAACTGTATGTAGATGAAGTTGTATCCTTACATGGAGTTCCACTCTCCATTGTATCGGATAGAGATAGTCGTTTCACTTCCCACTTCTGGACAAGTTTCCAAGAAGCTATGGGAACCAGACTAAATTTAAGCACTGCATACCATCCTCAAACAGATGGACAAAGTGAAAGGACAATCCAAACTTTGGAAGACATGCTTAGGGCATGTGTGATCGATTTTGGTGGGAACTGGGACAACCATTTACCCTTAATTGAATTCTCCTATAACAATAGTTATCATTCAAGTATTGAAGCTGCCCCATTCGAAGCACTATACGGACGAAAGTGTAGAACTCCAGTCTGTTGGCTAGAGATAGGAGAAAGTCAATTATCAGGACCTAAAATTGTAGAAGAGACTACCGACAAGATCACTCAAATTAAGGAAAGACTAAAGACGGCTAGAGATCGCCAGAAAAGTTATGCAGATAATCGACGTAAGCCGTTAGAATTTCAAATTGGAGACAAGGTGTTATTAAAAGTTTCTCCTTGGAAAGGGGTTGTTCGGTTCGGAAAGAAAGGAAAGCTGAGTCCAAGGTACGTAGGACCATTTCCAGTAATACAACGCATAGGACCAGTTGCTTATCGTTTACAACTACCAGAAGAACTAGCCGGGGTACATGACGTATTTCATGTATCCAATCTCAAGAAATGTCTATCTGACGAATCGTTGGTAGTACCTCTTCAAGAGATAGAGGTAAACGAAAAGCTAAAATTTGTTGAGAAACCTCTTCAAATAGAATACAGAAAGATCAAGTTTCTCAAACACAAAAGATTGGTACTATTTAAAGTCAACTGGGATTCAAAAAGAGGACCCAAATACACTTGGGAGCTGGAATCAGAAATGAAGTGAAAGTATCCTCACTTATTCCAGTAAATCTCGAGGACGATATTTTAAATAAAGGTGGGGAGGATGTAAGGACTCTCAAAAATGTCCTAAAACTAATCCCCAAGTGAGAACCAGGACCCCTGAAACTCTACTATACATGAAAAACCAAGAAAACAAAGTTTTAGAGTTTCAGGCGGGCCGCGTAAGAGTTAGCTTAGTCTTACGCGGGCCGCGTCAAAGATGGGTTGACCGGATAAGCATTCCGGATCCACGTGTCATCCACGTGGCACACCTATTGATGACCCAGCAACCCTACACGTAGACTAGGTGGTCACGCGGGCCGCGTAAGGATCGGCCGAAGGTTCACGCGGGCCGCGACAGCCTCAAATTTCACCTATAAATAGAGTTAATCAGGAGCTATCATTCTGTGTCAAAACCAACTTTCAAAAACGAAAGTATACTGTCCAAAAGTCAAATTTACTTCCAAAATTAGTGGGGCGCTGCTATGATACAGGGTATTAACTCGATCGCTGCTATGATTTAATGTCCGATCGATTGAAACTATCCAATGGATGTTTAAGTGCTGCCCACATTAGGGTTATGCTTTGTCATTCGTCGTGAATTCGATGGATGTTTAAGTATCGCACTTTGTCATTCGTTGTGAGGGTTTAATCTCGTGAGTTATCGTAAATGCTGTATTAGTTACTGACCTAGTTCGTGTGCATGTTATTTAAATTAGGTTACAAGGCTAATCAGTAGGCTAAACTCTGCCCGTATAAATCTGCAATGTGAGTCATTCTCTTTTATCAAAAATATTTTACAATACTCCATTTTCAAATGTTATAATTACAGTGAGTAAGTCGTGGTTATCTTAATCACTGGCTAGTAGGGTATTGTGCACATTACTAATTTCTCACGGGTTAGGCTAATAAATCCTAACAGTGATAAACGTCACTACTTGGGAAAGACCCAATAGTGGTATGACCATCGTCACCAGGTGACACGGCGCCAGATAAAAATAAGATAAAAGCCATTGAATCGCTCTTATGCTGTAATTGATAACTAATGTGTCGTTTTACATACTTGAATGACTCGCCAGCATTTCCCCGCTGATAAAATATTTTTAAAACATGTTTCAGGCGACCTGCTGTAAATCAAGGAAAACGTGCTACGAAGCACTAACAAGCTTGAAGAGGTGGCTCAGTTAAAATGAATAAACATGTTTTAATAAATCAGGGAATTTACTTATGAAATTCCTCTATTGTAAAAATAACGGGGTTTATCCCGAATGATGAAATAAAATATTAGGGCATTTTGAGTTTTAAAAAGATCCTGTAAAATCTTTCGTTGTCGCATCATAGATACCACGGGTTCCTGTCCCGCGGCTCCTGACCGGGTCAAACCGGGGCTGGGGCCGTGACATGAGCGATTCGATATACACCTTCTTTAACGAGAGCCCGGATAAGGGAAATAAAGGTTGGTTTTGCCCACCGGTATTTAGCTTAGGAATCACCCTTTCCGATAACCTCTTGCGTTCTTGTTTAAAACTAGGGCAACTTAGGTATCTCAGGCACTTCGGTGTTGTTCCATCCAGTAAAGAACCACCCGATCCAGATAAACTCCTTGAAAATAGACGAAACTTCATAAACAACTTCTAGCCACGGGGCCGTGTCCAGGTCAGCACGACCCCGTGTCCACCCAAAGATTCCCGTCTGACTTTTGGTCAGAATACGGACAAAAAGTGTCAGAAATTTGTCTGCACACGGGGCCGTGTCCAGCGTGCTGTCGTTTTCTATAAATGCAACAAGATTCCTACACTCTTGGACCCATTCCAAAGACAGAGATCTGGTGGGATCTTCACATATACCATACTAGGTATATTCTAAAGAAGGTTCTCAACAACCATCTTGTCTTTTCTACTTTTATCATTTGCCTTTTTCTTCATTTTCTCCTCTAAACCTCCATTAAAGCTTGAAATTCCAACAGTTTCAAGCTTTATTGTGATATTTGTTAGGTTTTTATTCAAGGAATCTTGTCAAAAATAAGTTTTACAACACTGTTTTAAGTTATTTCTGCTTAAAAATGCTTCAAAAGTAAGAAAAATAATTTAAATCTCCAAGATTCCTTGTTTCAAAAATCTGCAGAGAGGTGAACACGGGACTGTGCTCAGTGAGCACGGGGCCGTGTCCGAGGTAATGTTTCATTAAAATGAACTCTTTTCGGTTTGTTTTCTTAGAATGTCGAGCAAAAATAGTGGAACATCTTCATCACACTCTAGGAACAACCGACAAGGGAGAAGGTCATCGGTAGAAGACTCTCTTGTAAACTACGTGTATGCCTTGAGGAGGCCATCGATGAAATGACGGGAGTAAAGGAAGCTTTGGTCGACCGTATCAATCATTTGATGGTGGGGCTAGAAGGATGTCTCCGAGAAGTCAACATTTTGCACCAAAGGTTGAATATGCTCGCTTCTCCTCCTTTGGTACCAATCGTTACACAAAGGGCATGGAATGTGGTACCGGAAGTCATCATACCGGCCGAGTGGTACGCCATGCACACGGAACCCCCTCGAGACATATTACATGGGGTCCCGGTTGCCGTCACCACTCCTCCACAAGATATTGTGGAAAATGAGCCTGCATTCTTCCTCCCAAGAGAGATAGAAGAATGGCTCAACGACATATAGGGGACACCCCTCGGTTCCGAGTTCTACAACGCCTTTAAATACCGGAAAGCTATTTCTGGGCTTTTGATATTCCTACAATAAGGGTAGAACTCCTTAGGATGATTTCATGTATCACTTGACCTATCTATCTTAGGAACTTTTTAGTTTTCTATTTTTTCTTCTTTATTTTTAATTTTCTAGGACTTTGTGTAATTTGTTATCTTCTATGAATGATGGTTTTTAATTAGTAAATGGTGTTTGGATGAGGTTGTAATGGATAAAACACACTCGGGATGATGGAGGATACTAAGGGAAACTTGAACCCACACCCCATGCACAAAAACAGAGCCTCCCGACCATTTTTCTTCATTACAGCAAGTTCAGCACGAGGCCGTGCTCAGCCAACACGGCCCGTGCCCGATGACCTGCAGAAAATGCCCAGTTCAGGTAACTGGACACGGGGTCGTGCTCGCTGAACACGCCCCCGTGCCCAGCCTTCTGTAAACTATGATACTGACAATCTGAACACGGGGCCGTGCCCGGATCAACACGGCCCGTGTCCAGATGCCTAGTAACATAAAGTTTTGTTTTTAAACACTTTTTTACACATTCAATCAACCTAAAAATTTATTTTTGGGACACATTGAGGACAATGTGTAATTTAAGTGTGGGGGGATGCTAAAACCTTGAATTTTGCAAGACCTAATAACAAGCCTTACACAAAACTCTATTGGAACCGCTAATCTGATTAGCCTAATCACCCCAATTTTTTTTTTGAAAAACTCTTCTTTTTTTTACTTGCCTTGGTTTAATTTAGGAATAACAAGTTCTAAAAAGGTTATATTTTTATAAATTTACAACCGATAGCGTCGTGATAAAAAGAACCAACATAAGAAAATTATGAAACGGCATGACAAATCTAGTTAAAATTTAATTATATATACTTGATCACATAATAAACCCATTCCCACAAAAAGTGAGTTTTGAGCCTTTATTGAGCATACAAATACACATTTTTAAACTAAATGCTCATTTTTCGTTTCTTGTGTGAATAGCTGCTTGGTTTCTTACGACTCTAGAACTTGCCATGACGATACATTCCCGGTCCTTACCAACTTAAACCCAAGTAAGTAAATGATGGAGGCATTAGGACTAACCCCTTTTTTTCTTTTCAACACCATTATTTTTCATTTTTTTTATCACCAACCCAAAATCCCCCTAGTTAACCTCTTTGAGCCTAAACCTTTTCATTTCTAAACCCACAAAACAAACACCCTTTACCCACCAAACCTTTTTATTTTAAACCCTTTATTTTAGTAAAAAGCTAGGTTTTCATGTGACATCTCTTATAAAAAAAAATGAAGTATAGCAATAAACAAACAAGTTCCCCAAAAGAAACTTTGTTTGAAAATGCTTCGTTTGAATAAAAGTCACAAAAATGAAGTATAGCAATAAACCGACGTTTTTTACGCTTTTCGCCCTTTTACTAACCACGAACCCAAACCACCTACCTTTAACCCAAGCCTAACCCTTCCCCAAGTCCTCTTGATATTTACAAAGGTGTATAGTTAGAAAGGAGGAGGATTGATTGCTTGGCAAGCATATGGTAGAAGTAAGTTCCATGCCGGTCTCGAGTGTTTCACAAAAATACATCTTCGACCGAGTGTTGAGTGATCTCCCGTGAGGTATGTGAACTTGTATATAAATGGAATTTTAAAGAGGCATGTTATGCCCATATAAGTAAATTCTCTTTATGAAATATTCAAAATAAATCATAACGAATAGGATTGTAAATAACATAAAAATAAAACCTAATAAAGATCTTGGATTCCCGACACTCAAGACAAGCCTAAAACTTCTATTCTACCCATTCCATTTGGGAGTGTAAGCCACATTATAAAGAGTTTTGCTTGAGGACAAGCAAAAATTCAAGTGTGGAGGTATTTGATGTGTGTAAAATGCAACATATAAATTACATCAGATGAGGCATAAAACTAACCCTTTTTAGTACTAATGTTGGAAAAAGTGTGTTTTTGTCTTCCTTTTGTATTTTCAGGATTAAATGAGCGTAAATGAACAAAAGGAGCAAATATGCAGCAAAATCTAACATAATTACAAGAAAAGGAACAAACGTGGCATGCCCGACCCATCGACATCATCTTCCCAAGCAAAAACAAGCAAACAGAAGGCTGAACACGCCCCGTGCCTAGTGGACACGGGGGTGTGCTCAGGTGTCTGCAGAAAAGACAAAGTTGTAGAAGCTTCTATTTCCCGACACGGGAGTGTGCCCAGCCAACACAGCCGTGGTCAACGCTAAGATTCGCAAAATCTAAGCAAATCTTGATAGTACAGATACGCTTCTGCACACGGTGTCGTTCCCAGCGGACACGGGGGCGTGTGGAGCTAATGCAGACAAATTACAATTAATGAAGAAAGAGAAAGTAGATGGACACGGGGCCGTGGCCAACGGACAAGGGGCCGTGTCTGGGCTTCTGTGCAGGCTATAAATAGAGGTGCTTGGTTCACTTCAAAGGCATCCCTTGGCAAACCACCTCTCTCACACTTCACCCACACTCCACCACCACCACCATCACAACCCACATCCACCACCATCATCCATCATCCATCATCCATCATAGAGTGTGTGTAGTAGTCTCGGGATCCAATATTGATAGTAAGAGTTCTTGACAATAAAAAGCCATGTTTGCTTAAGTCTCTTACATCACTTGGTGAAGACAAGCATTTAGTGTAATACTTTTGTTTTTTAATCTTTTCGCACTTTTTATTTGGTTTTGTATTAATGACTTTAATAACTAGTTTCTTATGTTGAAGGTGAAACTTCCTTATCATTTGTCCGTGGTGTCTTAGCGTTATTTTACTGTCTATATAAAATAAAAAATTTACACTATTCATATCTCTACGGTCTATATAGAGATATGTTGGCTACCTGGTCGGGGGTTAAGGGAATGGTTTGGTAAGGTTCTTGCCTTGTTCAGTATATAGATCCTGCAAGGACCTGGGTCAAGCTTACTAGGACCTCCTTCAATACCCACTGGTATCGGATGGCGGGGGTGCGAATGGCTTGATCCCCTCATATGTAAACTACTATTAATACATTAACCTGGCTACTTGAGATTGTATCCCAGCTGACTCAAACCACTTAGCCGAGGGTAACGTCACCTTCAAAAGACGGGGCCTACCACATTACGCATTAATAACTTAATTAATTATCTTTCAATATTCCAACCTTTTAGGATTGTATACTTGCTGACTCAAACTACTGGGTTGAGGGTAGCGCCACCTTCAAAAGAGGGGCTTACTACTATAACTAAGATAATCTCTTAAATAGTGCAAAAGTGCGGAAATCATCAAAGGTTACACTAAAGGCGAGTCGGATCCAAGTGATTCATCTTGTCTATCGGTTTTTATTTTATTTTTATTTTTCAGCATTTTTAGTTTTTATTTTCATGTTTAAAACTTTTTCTAAATTTTTGATTTGATTAGACGTTGAGGATAAACCGGTATTAAAAGCTCTTGTGTCCTTGGACGACCTCGGTATCTTACCAACGCTGTACTACGCTCACGATGGGTGCACTTGCACATATGTGTGTTTAGTGTTAGTAAAATATCGTGTTTTATAAATTTAAAACTTGACTAAAATGTTAAAAAGGGCTTAAAATATACATAAAAACTTATAACACACGACACGCATCAAGGGTCATGAACACACCATATAGCCTAAGTTTGAAACGATATGCATGATATCCATACCATATTTCTTCTTCATTCCACACAATTTACCGGGTTGTAGAAAGATGGATTTCTCATCATCATTTCCGAAGGAGTTCGGAAATAATGGTGAAAAAAGATGAAAAAAATAAAAGAGTTTGGGTAAAGGTGCTAAGTATTATTCGGGATTTGTCTGATTTATTTATGATTGATATCGCATCGAAGTATGTTAACTAACATGTTGAACCTCTCGCTCTATTGGTTTCCTTTGGATCAAGAATAGATCGAATCTTAGAAACTTAACTTGGGAAAATTGTTGTAATTATGTAATTAGGTAGTTGTTGTGTTGGTGTGCCTCTCGATTTTCGGGTGGTTTTTAGGTTTTAATGAACTTTTCCTTTCAAGTAAAAAAAAAACTTGTTGAACCTCCCAGGGTTGTCAATACACTTATGCATGCTATACATTTAATCAAGGGCTTAGATTTGTGGGGGTGCGAGGGGGCGGCCGACCCCTGAACTTTTCGCTCAGTAGTTGAGAGCATGTAGTTTTCGTATAATTTTTTTGGGTATATACGTTTTTGAGCCCTCAGTTTTTGAGAAATTTTTGATATATACGTTTTCGACCCCTCGGTCAGAAATCTCAAACTTCGCACTGCATTTAATTCGAATCATTGTGTTATTTTTGTTTTTGTTCTAAATGTTCTTTGTTGTGCTTATTATTTTGTTTTGAAGTACAACGTGATTATCTTAAAACACTGTTATTATTATTATTTATATAATCTTAATTTGTAACATATGTTGGCATGAAGGATTGTACCATAAGTTTGATGAGTTGTACTCATATTTTTGTTCTTTTATCTTTGATTTGTTTTACTTTAACCATAAAAACATATGTTGGCATGAATGATTGTACCATAAGTTTGATAAGTTGTATTCATATTTTTGTTCTTTTATCTTTAATTTGTTTTACTTTAACCATAAATCACTTTTAAGCACATACAAATTAACATTTGTAGGAATAAGGGGTTGTACTCGTATGTTTGGTGGGTTGTACACACTTTTTTTTTCTTTCTTTTTTATCTTTAATTTTTTTACTCTTAATCCCATACATTTATATGTTTTACATTTTAACCAATCACTTTTAACCTCATACAAATTTTTTGTATTACATTTTGGTCAAATTTAATTTTGCGAGTTAACATGCTACAATGTGCATGTATGATTCAATGTTTAAATGCGTAGTTTTCCTGTTTAACACCCCGTCGCAGTGCGCGGTTCTAGAACTTAGTTATTGTTTTCTATGTTTTACATTTAGAGTGTGTGGTTCAACATTGTTTCATCGTCTACTTTTCGTTCGGTTTTATATTTCGTTTTTTATTTCTTTTTTTACACGAACCTTTTTGGTGTTGATGGTCGATCACGTTGATATAATATTGGAGCTACTTAGCACGGTTTTACGCCCCCACCATAACATGGGGGTATATAATTTGCAACATATCTATGCATTATGATTTGTCACATAATGCTTAGTGGGTTGTATCCACTAAAGACAAATTTGTATTTCATTTAAATACTATAAATAATTTTGTATTTCATTCAAATACTATAAATAATTTTGTGAGTTAACACGGCGCAAGTATGCAACGTACGTGTGTGGTTAAACGATTTTATGTCGTCTATTTTTTTCCGTTTGACAGATTAATCGTAACGCTCGGGTCCTAGATCGACTTAGTTATTTTTTTTATATGTTTTACGTTTCGGTTTAATTTCTTCGTATTAACACGCTGCAACTTCATTGTTGGTTGTCGCTGATAGTAGTGTGGCATTGATGTTCGTCCCCACCGTAACACAGGGATGGTTAATACTAGTTATTATTAATTTTAACAATCCATGCGAAAATGATTCAAAATTTTGTGTGATCAAGTAGAGTTTTGTTGTCACACACGTTAGAAATATATTGACAGATATACTCAGTTAAAAATATTAGCCTTTTTTTCTTTGCGATTTATGGTTAGAAATATATTGACAGATATACTCCAGTTAATAATAAAAATATTAGCTTACTTTTTTCTTTGCTATTTATGGAAATGTCACCGCATGTTTTTTAGAGTTAATTACATAGTTAGTTATGTGTCACCGCATGTTTTTTAGAGTTAATTACGTAGTTAGTTATGTCCTTTGCACAAAGTAACATACTTAGATGCTAATAGTTTAAAATCACCTTCAAAAGGTTCAAATATAATACGTTTTTATTTTTATTTTTATTTTTAAAATACTTGGAAACCAGTCAGCTCAAATATAATACGTTTCCAATAGACGGTATAAATTATTTGTACTTTATGTTTCAACGCCCACAGCAAAGCGCGAGACAACTTATTAGTTCAACATAAAAAATTTAAGATTACATGATTTAAATTAGAGGAATTGGCCATTAATAATCTCACCTCAGAATATTCCCTCCACCAGTCTCATCTTTTACCTATTTTTCCTACCATGGTCCCCCGTTAAAAAAACTTAACGGAGTTAAGTTTTTTTTTTTTTTTTTCCAAATTACAAACAGATTTTTTAGGGCTTTTGATCAGAACGATGATACGAGTCAATTGATGTAAAACTTACTTCGAAATTGTGCTCCAATTGACTTGATTTTGGTTAATTGGAAATTTAGACACCTGAATTGAAGCGTCGTTTTCATCGTTTGGAGCACCTTTTCGAGGCAAGTTTTACATCAATGAACTCGTATCGTCGTTCTAATCAAAAGGCCTAAAAATCTGTTTGTAATTTGGAAAAAGCTTAACTCCGTTAAGTTTTTTTAACGAGTGACCATTGTAGGAAAAATATGTGAAAGGTAGGACTGGTGGGGGAAATATTTTGAGGTGGGATTATTAATGATCAATAAGATCTAGGTGGGATTGTTACAGGCCAATTTCTCTTTAAATTAAATAGTAGACCTAATCATAATTAAACACACACATAATTAAACATAAATAAACGAAAATACATAATTAAACAAACATCTTTATAATTTGCCATGCCAAAACGTGTTTAGATTCACAGCCGTACATATGTTTGTAGTTGACGAGGGCCACTTGAATCACGTCATCTTCCGGTAGCTCATCATCGGCATTTTCCACATTGTTGAATCAAGAGGCACTTCGTTATTAAGGGTTAAGAGCCAAGATGTAACCAAAGCAATATCTTCTTCTTGGGTTCATAATATCCTTGTCATTTGAGGTAAATTTTTATAGAGATGAATCAGGTGATAAATGAGAGGTTTTGTGTGGTAAAATGGTGAAATGAGTTGGATTAAAAGAGTGTGAATTTTATTTTTTGAATTTGAACTTTTTTTTTTAAAGGACCGTTGGGTCAAACGGCTATATGCCACTATTCACCATTCGCTACGTCCCCGAGCTTTGCCCCTCTATGTCGGTGAAAATTGGAGCACCCCATCACCAAGCCAAGGCATGGGGTGGTGTGCCAGGCTGCCGGCATGGTGGAGCCTTCAACAGCACTCCCATGCCGTCCATACCGTATGGTCTTATGAGAATCAAATGAGTTATACCTCAATTGACATTAGAGGGGAAGTGAATATTTGTGTTTGAGGTTAGAGGTCTCAACTTAAATCCGATCTCAACTGTGTTTTCCCGTAGCATGCCTTTAGGTTCTAGGTTTTACATGGAGTTGGCGATGATGGATTTTGGCTACCCAACACTGTCTTTGTCACAAACGTATTTGGTCTCATTTTAACATTGGATTAACACAGGTAGCCGACATTTATTTCTTCTGCCATTTAAAGAAAAACAAAAGAGAAAAGAGAAAATTATAAGAAAATTATATAGGGTTGACGTGGCAAACCTTTAGGAGATTTTTTAAAAGTATCGTTTTTCTAGAAGCATTTATTTTGTAAAAGACTTTTGATGAGAAATATCCTTTTCTATGTTGTTTTATTAAAAGCATTATCCATAACATAACATTATGGATGAGGCCCACGACATTATACTCTAATGACAACTTAACATGAGATAAGATTTAGGGACTATTAGGTTTTGAGTTTGATTTCTATAAGAGGGTTTTTCACATACTTATTGTGTTTCTTTCTAAATTGGTGTATAGGTATTATAGTTTAGTGAAAATAGATATGACCACAAATTTGACGTCCAGAAAAAGTAAAAAATAAATAACATTGAAAGATAAATAGTTGAGGAGACTAAGGTTCAATCCTTGGGAGGTATAGATATTGGCTGATTCTAAACACACCCCCCCTCCCTCCTGATTATACCCCCCCCCCCCCCCTTGTGAGAGGAAAACTGCTGGTCCCACACGGGCCCCACCTGTAAGTATGTGAGAGGAGGGGGGTGTAAAAAGTAACTAGGGGGTGTAGAAAGTAGCACCCTAGATATTTAAGGGCAAAAATTAGCCATTCAAAAAAAAAATAATTGGGTGATTATTAAAGAGATTAAACGTGTTATAATTATTGCATTTACATCGTTTATGTGTGGTAATGTGGTTTGGATTTCGGACCACCAAAGCGGACGACAAATGCGATGGAGGAGATGAGGTGGAGTCGTTTGGAGGGGTTGTGGTTCGATGAACCGGACTAGTCCGGAAGAGGTGATGACGGGTACCTTGATTTAAACAAGAAAGAAAGTTCTTTAAATAAAAAAACTTATAAAATAACATAAATTAAAAAAAAACAAATATAAAAATAAAAATAAAAATAATACACATAATTAAATCTAAAGAAACCACATAATTAAACCTAAATACACCATATATTTAATTCTAAACAGGACCAAATAATTAAACATAAACAAACCACCTCCACGTCGGTGGAAACTCCAAACCCAAACATAAACGCCATGGTCCACGTCGTTCTCGGGATGGTGTGTGCGGTGTGATGTGGCATAAAGCCACAAAACCACACCCACACAATGTGGTCTAAGCATCCTTAAGCTCAAAAATACCTCTATTTCAGATGGTTCTATTTTCAGATGCTCTGATGATATTCTCTCTTCTAGTATAGTCAGTGCATACATATACACCAAAATAGAAGTATTCCACAAAAACCTCTTTGTTTTCCAAAGGTAGTTCTTCTCTCTCCCTCGATTTAGGTTTCACTCTCACTAGTATTCTCTCATCTCAGTGAAGCCTGTGTTTCATGATTATCACATCAAATCATTAACACCAAACTGTAAACTCGATTTGTCTAATATGTGTATTTCTTTGTCTTGATATCTTGAATTTATCACTTCCTAGGTTGTCTAACAGATTATAAATATGCTTGTGTATGAAGCTTCTACTCATGTTTTTTGGTTTCTACAAAAAAAAGAGAAAAAAAAAAAGAGAAAAAGAGGCTTATTTCTACTCCTTAAGCTCCTCATGTTATATGTTTTCATTGTTAATCTTTTACAAAATTGTAGCACATGCATGTTCATCTTATGTGTGAGATATATCTAATGAAAACTCTGTCTGATTTACAGCAAACTGACATATTGAAGCTATGGATATGCCTTCATCATGGCTACCAGAGCTGGTAAGTAAAAGTTGCAGGATGCACACATAGTTGGATTAAATATTAATTATAATTATAAATATACCATATATGCTTCTGATTAAGTTTTCAATAATTTTATAATATGTTTGTTGAATTCATATTGTAGGAAATGCAAGATCAAGTGTTCATGAATCAATATCAGATGAACAAACCTTATTACTATCCAATGGAGGATTTGAGCTTTGATTCATTTTCACCATACAGCTACACAAAAGCCCCATCTTTTATCAATCAATCAGTTCAAACTCATAAGTCCCTCGAAGAACCAGCTCGTATTGAACAACCATTTAATTACAAAATGTCCGATAGTATTAACATGATATCATCTACAACTGAAAAACCTAAGCGACAACTAGTTTCTGATACTCCCAACACTTTCACAATATCTTTCGGAGATATACAGCCTAAAGATGATCAATTCCATTCTTTTAGTGATAGCTACAGCGTGAAAAGAACTCGGTCCACTATTCGGAATCCGATTCAGGTTCAAGAACGTGTGTTGGCTGAGAGGAAGAGAAGAGAAAAGTTGGCTCAACGTTTTATGTCTTTGTCTTCGCTCCTTCCAGACCTGAAAAAGGTACTTGCCAATTTCCTAGCATAAACCAATTTTTTTTTTTTTTTTTTTATTTATAGGTGGTTTGGATTTTGGGTAAGTGTTTTTAGACATTTTTTAAACGTCCTTGTACATAATTAAACCTAAACAGAACAGATAATTAAATTATTCTAACGATCTTACTCAGAAATATTTAATATATAGTTTTATGATTATTTAATGATCATAAAAACAACACACTCTAGCCAAGTTTGCTTGCAATGAACTCGAGATTTTCGCTTGCCACCTGACTACCTGAGCGAGCTTGCACGAGTTCGCTACCCATTGTCTAGATGTAGAGACCTTTCAAAAGTTGCCTAGAAACACTTGCCCAAACTCCAAACAACCTATAATCTCAAACAGTAGTTGGTTAAATTATTCTAAAGATCTTACTTAGATATATTTAAATATAGTTTTATTATTATTTAATGATCTAGCTAACTCTTTTGTTGGTAGACGGATAAGGCAACTGTGTTAGAAGATGCAGCGAACTACATCAAAGAACTTCAAAATCGCGTGAAGGAACTAGAGGGCATAAGGAGAAAGAGCATGCAAGAATCCGTGATAACCGGTAAGAGATCGAGGCTTAGTAGTAGCGATGATAATGTCTCGTGTTCTAACGAAGCAAACTTAGAAGAGTGTAGTAACCCTTTGAATCCGGAGATCCAAGTGAGCATGTCCGGGTGCAGTCTACTCGTAGAAATTTACTGCTGGAAAAACAATATATCATTATTGAAGGTGCTAAATGAGCTGAAGAAACTTGGTTTATCTATCATTAGTTGCAGCACCATGCCGTTTGCTGATACCACTCTTCTTGTCACCATTGTTGCTCAGGTTAACATATATGAATGCGTTTATCTTATTGGTTCTTTTAAAGAAAAGATAAACTACACTGAGGAACATGGTTCTGATTAATTTTCTCTTGGTTTTGCAGATGAATGAAGACTTCGTTTTGTCATCAGCTGATGTTGTGAAGAACTTGCAACTAGTTGTTTGAACGTTATATTTATTCGGTCGTTTAGCTACTCTTGAAAAGGACAATGTACTCAAATTTATTCGGTTTATATTTGTTTGTTTGAACTTCAATCTTGATAGTTTGTGGTCCTAGGGTTTTTAGCCACTGTTTTGTTGAAAATACAGGGTTTTTAACCACTGTTTTGTTGAAAACGCAGCCGATCACAGTAACACTCGGTATCGTTTGACTCTTTTATTATTGATAACCGGAAAAGAAAAAGTGCAAATTGACGCTAAACCTAAAATTTATACCAATCCATTAGGGGGTCGGGGCGCCCCGTGGTGAACCCCCCACCCCCCACGCGTGGATCTTCTCAAAACACTGCCGTCGCCCAATTTGAAAAGGCTCTAACTATCTGCACACCCTGTTTGCCTATCTGCACACTCAGGGTTTACCTAAGCTGCGTATAGGTCTATACGCAGCCAGTGGCGAAGCTTGAAAAAAATGTTCGGGGGGGCGGAAGGTACCGGACCTAAAAAAAATTCTATGTTTGGGTCGGATGTCGGTGATTCGATTCGGGTCGGATCGGGTCAAATATTAATATCAAATAAAATACGTTCTCAAACATTAAAACGTAAACATTGTTTAACAAACAATTGAACAAAGACACGAAAACATTAAAAAGAAGAGGAAGGTGGGTACCCGGTGGCCGGTTCTCCTGGATGAAGAATTATAGTTCTGCTCGTCTTCCTTTAAGATTTTTGAATTCGTCAATTATGGACTCCGAATCAAAGCTCTCAGCAGTCTCCTTTTCTATGTAAATCACCATACTGTTTGCTAGATACTAATCTGACATCTTATTGCGAAGTCGAGTCTTAAATATTTTCATCGCTGAAAATCCTCTTTCCGTTGTTGCAGTCGAAACTGGAAGCGTCAAGATTAGCCGACACACTTTTTCAACCAATTTGTACGTGTTATTTTTCTGACATTGCACAAGAGTTTTGCAAAGATCAGAAAGAGTTGATACCTCACTTAGCTTGGGATTATTTTTTCTTTCAACTTGAAAATTATCCAATTGACCACGTAATAGATTCCTTTCTTTCTCTGTAAAATCGTTAGGATAATACTTCTCAACAAGAAGAACAATCTGATCAATATTAATCTTTTTTGAACATAAAGACGCACTAAGAGATAACAACTCTGTCGCTTGCTAACAAGAAACAACACAAGTCAACAACAAGAAACAAGTCAACAACACAAGTTAAATCCCTAATTTATTTCAACAAGTTACAGCCTGTTAGTCTGTTACAGCCTAATTAACCATCAACAAGGCATTTTCTTTTTCTAATATCTAGCATGGTTACAGCCTAATTTCACCTCTAAATCCCTAATTTCAACAAGTTTATGGCAAAAAATCGGTCCAATTTCATCCCTAATTTAAACCTAAATCACATAAATTAAGCCCTAATTTAAACCTAAAGATAAAAAAAAACACATACCTCGTCTCCTCGAAGTCGATTAGTCGAACGAAGAAGACAACCCACAGCCGCACCTGCGTTTTTTTCTTCTGTTCTCCTCGAGTCCTCGTCTCCACTCTCCAGTTAGCAGCAAGCAAAAGCAGTTTTTTTTTTTTTTTTTTTTTTTTTTTGTGACCGGTTAGCAGCAGCAACAGGTTTAAGTGTTTAACTAATGGGCTATTCAAGTTCTAATGGGTTTTCTTTGGGCTTTTAATTAATGGGCTAAGTTATAATGTTTTTTTTGGGTTTTTTTTTACCGGTTAGCAGCAAGTCAGCAACAGGTTTAACTAATGCCTAATGGGCTATATAAATATTTTTTTATAAAACAGGAGGGGTCGAAAACGTATATACAAAAAAAAAAAAAATTAAACCGGGGGGTCCAAAAAAATATATACCTAATTTTTTTTTTAAACCGGGGGGGGGGGGGGGGGTGAATACATATAAACCTAAAAATTTCTATACGAAAAATAGATACGTAACACTACTTCGCAAAAAGTTCGGGGGGTCGGGCGCCCCCTGGCCCCTCATATCCTGCGCCACTGTACGCAGCGTATAGGGTTAAACCTATACGCTGCGTATAGACCTATACTCAGCGTATATAAACCATGGATTTCAGAGCCTTATCAGCAATCATTGCACAGAAAACAATGGTTTATATACGCTGCGTAGGGACCTATACGCAGCATATATAAAGCTCAATTTTTGTATTTTTTTTATGTATTCCTTTGTTTATTTATAAAAAAAAGAAAATTATTTATAAAAAAACAATATTATTGGTAAATAATACAAATATAAATTATAAAAATTAAAAATAATACAACTATTATGAATTATAAAAATTAAAAAAGAAAATTATTTATAAAAAAACAATATTATTAGTAAATAATACAAATATAAATTATAAAAATTATACTATACACTATACACTATACGATACGATGCAACACGATACGCTACTATACGATATAACACCCGTATAGGTCTATAGGTGTATATATGTCCCGTATAGGCCTATAGGTGTGGTTTTGGTCCCGTGTAGGCCAATAGGCGTATACAAGACCTACATGGAACCTATACGAGACTTATACTATATACTATACGATACGATGCAACACGATACGCTACTATACGATACGATATAACACCCGTATAGGTCTATAGGTGTATATATGTCCTGTATAGGCCTATAGGTTGGTTTAGGTCCCGTCTAAGCCTATAGGCGTATACAAGACCTACAGGGAACCTATACAAGACCTACATGGAACCTATACGCTACTACACTATACAATACGATGCAACACGATACGCTACTATACGATACGATACGTTATAACACCCGTATAGGTCTATAGGTGTATATATGTCCCGTATAGGCCTATAGGTGTGGTTTAGGTCCTGTCTAGGTCTATAGGCGTATACAAGACCTACATGGAACCTATACAAGACCTACATGGAACCTATACGCTACTACACTATACAATACGATGCAACACGATACGCTACTATACGATACGATATAACACCCGTATAGGTCTATAGGTGTATATATGTCCCGTATAGGCCTATAGCTGTGGTTTAGGTCCCGTGTAGGCCTATAGGCATATACAAGACCTACATGGAACCTATACAAGACTTATACTGTACACTATACGATACGATGCAACACGATACGCTACTATACGATACGATATAACACCCGTATAGGTCTATAGGTTTATATATGTCCCGTATAGGCCTATAGGTGTGGTTTAGGTCCCGTGTAGGCCTATAGGCGTATACAAGACCTACATGGAACCTATACGAGACTTATACTATACACTATACGATACGATACGATGCAACACGATACGCTACTATACGATACGATATAACACCCGTATAGGTCTATAGGTGTATATATGTCCCGTATAGGCCTATAGGTGCGGTTTAGGTCCCGTCTAAGCCTATAGGCGTATACAAGACCTACATAGAACCTATACAAGACCTACATGGAACCTATACGCTACTACACTATACAATACGATGCAACACGATACGCTACTATAGTGTATAGTGTAAGTCTCGTATAGGTTCTCTGTAGGTCTTGTAATTCATAATATTTGTATTATTTTTTATTTTTATAATTCATAATATTTATACTATTTTTAATTTTTATAATTCATAATATTTGTATTATTTTTAATTTTTATAATTCATAATATTTGTATTATTTTTAAGATTTATAATTTATATTTGTATTACCAATAATATTGTTTTTTATATATAATTTTCTTTTTTTTTATAAATAAACAAAGAAATACACAAAAAAATACGCTGCTTATAGATCCCTACGCAGCGTATGAGACAAAAATGATACAACTACTCTTATATTTGGCTTCGTATAGCCTCAACACAAGGTTTAGGTCCCGTATAGGCCTATATGGGTGTTATATCGTATCGTATCGTATAGTGTATAGTGTAAGTCTCGTATAGGTTCTCTGTAGGTCTTGTAATTCATAATATTTGTATTATTTTTTATTTTTATAATTCATAATATTTTTATTATTTTTAATTTTTATAATTCATAATATTTGTATTATTTTTAATTTTTATATTTCATAATATTTGTATTATTTTTAATATTTATAATTTATATTTGTATTACCAATAATATTGATTTTATAAATAATTTTCTTTTTTTTATAAATAAACAAAGAAATACACAAAAAAATACAAAAATGGAGCTTTATATACGCTGCGTATAGATCCCTACGCAGCGTATGAGACAAAAATGACACAACTACCCTTGTATTTGGCTTCGTATAGCCTCAACACAAGGGTATAGAGGACATTTTCATACCTTTATATACGCTGCGTATAGATCCCTACGCAGCGTATGAGACAAAAATGACACAACTACCCTTGTATTTGGCTTCGTATAGCCTCAACACAAGGGTATAAAGGACATTGTCAGACCTTTATATAAGTTGCGTATAGGTCTCTACGCAGCGTATATAAACCTTGTGAAAAACTGATGGTTCAAACCTACCAAAATGACCCCAAATTTTCAGATGGTTTATATACGCTGTATAGAGACCTATACGCGGCGTATATAAACCTTGTTTTCTGTGCAATGATTGGTTATTAAGCACTGAGATCCATGGTTTATATACGCAGCGTATAGGTCAATACGCAGCGTAGAGGGTTAACCCTATACGCTGCGTATTACCTATACGCTGCGTATATAAACCCTAGTTTTGCTAGGGTTTGGTGTGCCAATAGGCACATTTGGCACACCCTTTGAAAACACGTTGATCTTATCATGCGTGAAGTTTTCACGCGCTGTAAAATTGAAAATGGACCGTTGTGGGACTTGATCGTTGATATGTTACCGTTTTTTTTTTACCAAATATATATACACATATTTACCAAACAATTGAAATCCATGCTTTCAAACACAAAATCCAAACATTATTTCTTTCTACACATACTTTCAAACACAAAAAATACAAAGTTGGAAGGTTCAAGCAAAAGAGGTTCGGGTTCAAGCAAAAGAGGTTCGGGTTCGAAGAAAAAACCCGTACGACCGAAGGTTCCCGCAAATCTTGGCGTGCCGGCGCGATTTCGGTTGCAAGACGAACCCGACCAAATCCCACATTTTCAAACACAACCTTTTCCACCCTTTCAAACCCAACAATTTTCACCCTTTCAAACCATGGTTGCAAAAGTCGCTAGGCGCTCCCTAGTCGGTCGACCGGGGAGTTGAGAGTACTCGGCCTAGGCGGAGAGTACACGGGGAGTACTCGGACATGCCAGATTATAAAGAAATTAGTTTTCGGAAATTAAATAGGTTTCAAATAATATAAATTTACTAATATTTATAACAAAATATGTGAAATTGATATTCATTCTTTAATATGATACGAATAGAAATTGTGTTTTATTTTATTTTAAGTCAAAATCGGCCCAAGTTGACCTAGTAGATCCGATTTTGGCCGATGTTGACCGCATTTGATCGATTCCGAGTAATTAGTCGGAGTTAAAGAAAGTCGCCTCGGCAGCCTACCTTGTAGCGACTACTCGGGGAGTACTCGGCCTTGGAGACCTTGTTTTACAACCATGTTTCAAACACAACTGCATCAAAACTAACCGTTCGTTCCACCATTTCAACCTCACCAATTTCAAACCCAAGCGTCTCCATCCTTTCAAACTCAATCCACTAGAAGATGAAACCCTCATCCAACAATTCACACGTGCATACCGTGAACCACAACAAAATCTCGATGACGATGAAGATGATGATGAAGTTCAAGAAGAAGACGAAGACGTTCACGAAGTTGAAGTTGTCCCAACATCCGCTCGGAGAGCATGGAGGAGCGAGGAGGAAGTCGACTTGGTCAAGGCTTACTTGCACACCTCCGAAAACAAGAAACACTGGAACGAGTAAAGAAAAGACTTGTTTTGTAGACTATTCATGGCTCATTTTCACCAACTTCCCGGTTTAACGGAAC
The DNA here is from genome assembly GCA_030545235.1 of Helianthus tuberosus. Classification (NCBI taxonomy): domain Eukaryota; kingdom Viridiplantae; phylum Streptophyta; class Magnoliopsida; order Asterales; family Asteraceae; genus Helianthus; species Helianthus tuberosus. The sequence continues at coordinate 23,436 of JARYGA010051937.1, read as the reverse complement.
AAAACATGGATCAAATAACTTCGAAATGGGGCGATTTGAACCGGAAAATGAGTAAATTTAACGGTTGCTTCATTCAAGTGGTACGTTTTTTTAATAATTTTAAAACTGTTTTTTTTAATTTTAAAAACATAAAACTGTTTTTATAAAAAACCAGAAAACCGGATTTTTTTAAATAAAAAAAAGAAAAACTGTTTTTATAAAAACAGAAAACTGTTTTTATAAAAAAACAAAAACCGGTCTTTTTAAATAAAATGAGGAACCAATTTAGTACGAAACGTAAAATGAGAATTGCGAAAGATCAAAAGTGTAGGGGAAAATCAGTCGCTCTCACCATTAACCAATCTGTTCTCTCTCCTTCCATGCTAACACCGCCCGGAAACCCATGGAACCATCGCATAAAACCCCTAGAACAATCGCCGCCAAGAAACCCTCGGCTGCCTACTACCATCTACTTCGTCCCTAGTCATTCTCTTTTTATCTCTCTACAAATTTATAGCAGTTGAACCCTAGATCTGGTCGGCCAAGCTAGGTTTCCGGCATACCTTCAGCGACTCGATCTAACCTTGCATGTCTTATTTAGATGTGGGTCGGCATCTTTAAAGTACAACTCCAAAACCTCTAGCGTGTTTCGGTGAAGTTTACACTTTCCAACAACCGCCGTTAACGGCTGAACCAACGGCATCTCCGGTGACGGTGGTTGGTTTGGAATCAAGGGTAAAGCTGTAGTTTTGTTGCCCAACGATGTCAAAAAATCGCCGCCCAAAATGCCCAATTATCAAGTGCCAGGCAGGCGTAGGGGGGGGGGGGGGGAAGAAACTGGGAAGCAGGTGAACTTCTGTTCACCGCATTTGCTAAATGTTATAGAGTTAATTTGGGTAGATATCACAAAATAATCCAACTGTTTTCTTATTTTGTATGTAATTGTTTCGATAAATATATAAATCTTCACTGGGTTCCGCCTTTACCAAAAAAATGAAAAAAAATGAGCTTTATAATTTTTTGGATTTTACCTACCAACTTCAAATTATATATATATATATATATATTAGTTCATAACATTGAGAGAAATAGTGATTTTTTTTTGTCTTTTTATGGTTTCGTCTTTTGTGTGTGTATGTTTTTGTAACAAACTTAGATTTTTTATAATTTTGCCACAAAAATTAAATGAGTTTATTTTTTTTTTTTGTTACTTTTGTTTTACGTTTTTTTTTCCAGATTTGGCCGAAGTTCGGTCGGAGTCTGTGATCAAACACCTGCTACTCCGATTACTTTCAAAGTCATTTAAACCACTGGTTAACGACCTCCAACTGAAATACTAACACCTCTACTATATTATTTTCCCCAACTACTAAATGATAACATTGGGAGGAATAGTGATTTTTTTTTGTCTTTTTATGGTTTCGTGTCTTGTGTGTGTGTGTGTATGTTTTTGTAATAAAACTTTGAATTTTTATAATTTTGCCACAAAAATTAAATGAGTTTATTTTTTTGTTACTTTTGTTTTACGTTTTTTTCCGGATTTTGTCGAAGTTCGATCGGATTCTGTGATCAAACACCTGCTACTCCGATTACTTTCAGAGTCATTTAAACCACTGGTCATTTAAACCACTGGTTAACACTAAATGAAAACCCAACAACCTGTTGTTTCCGTTTCCTATGTTGCCTTACTTCTTGTGACACCCGGCTATTTTAGACCTGTACCGTACTAGCGTGACACGTATTATGAATAAATAAAGGCAATACTTTATTAAATATGATGTTAATATATAGTATTTGGAGTGTTGGTAAATCCAAACTTTGTTAAAAATTATGTTGGCAATAATAAAATAAACGCTTATCGCGTAACGAATAAAATACGAAACGAACATACGGTGACCGCTCGATTAATGTTAAAATCCTAAAAATATTCTGTTATGATTAAAATTCTATTTTTAATCATATTCGTGAAGAAAAATTAATTAGAACGCTTAAAATTTCTATTTTGCAAATTTAAACGCATACTGCGCAATAAAGCGCGTATACTGCAAAATACAGACAACGCAGCCAGTCTAGGCAAAAAAAATATTATTCAACAATATTTTTATGAGTTACTTTTTATAAGATGATAAAATGATTTTTAAAATGCCTTAAAACGCGATAAAACGCAAGATAAAATACCCGGTAGTCAGTTAAATAACTGGTTTGGCCTAATATATATCATATATGTGTATGTATATAAGGTGTATGTGTGCGCATCTGTAGGTGGCGACCCATATGGGTGCCCACCTTTTTCTTGTTTGCTGCTATTTTGCCAAGCGTAAGAACCATAGAACAAACATAATCATATCTCTAACAAGTAACTAACATATTACCATTTTTCAACATCAAAAACCTTTCACTTTCCTCCTGTCTTTTTTGTTCAGTCGAACCCACCACCAACACCGTAAGACCTTTAATTCATTTATACAACTTTCATATAAGTTTTGACTATATAATTGTGTATATACATTATACACATACATTAGTAATACAATTATCTGAAAACATCTTAAAACTTAAAACATTTCAAATACAATATTGTCGTTTAACTTCGTAACGAAGATACATAATGTGGAAGCTTGAACTTTAATCATGTTCGGTTCTTCGTTGAGCTTGATCATCATCTGGTACTCCTAGGCATACCTACATTTCATAAAACATGAAATGCTTTAGTTATACAAAATTTATAACACGTCGAAACAAGTCCGTAAGCCAAAACGAACAAAATAAACAATTTTGCCAGTTATAATGGCCCTCGCGAGCCGCGACCGGGTTCTGGTAAGGCCTTTGTGGGACGCCACAGCCATGGCGGGGCACGACAGTGTTTATCATTTCCCGTCGCATGGCGCGACACCCCCATTTCGAAAGAAAGTTATTTTCCTGGTGCTGCATATTCCCAACAACCCCATTTTCCACCTAAATGGTTATAACTTTCTCGACTTTTATCCATTTTAGGTTCTGTTTCTTCCTACGTGATCGTAATTTGTTCCTCCATCATATTGAGTTAGAATCTGACATCCGGATTAATAAAATTCTTGATTTTAAGCCCTCGGCTTTATATTCGATTGTTAAAGTTTTGGCCCGTTCATGATTTATCAAGCAATCTTGTTTCTAAAAGGTCATAAAGCCACGACCTACACATTAAACCCAAAATCCTTAACTCGGGTTCATAACTTTTATGAATTACGGAGCCAATAACTAAGTTATCCGCATAATTCATTTTGACCCGTTAAGAGAATATAAGCATTTAAGCTTAATTCTCGCTACTTCTTTCTTATCTCCTATTACCATACTAAGACTTCCTTTATTTTTCACCACAACGATATTTGTGGTGGATTTCATAAGGTAAAATCATATTTTCCAAATTGTACCCATCGGTTTAGTAATATTTACGAAAAGACTCATTTCAAGGCATTTGACCAAAAAGGCTTATACCTTAAACTTTTACACTTATAAAAAAAAACCTACTCGATCATAAAACTTACTTTCAAACAACCCTTAAGGTTCATTTGCCCGATTTATCATTCAAGGGCATTTTGGTCAACTTTAGTCCCTTCTTTTACGACGAAGGACTTTCAATAACATGTTTGACCAAAATCGTACAATTTAGCTATAATCTTATTTACACATCCCTGGCTCGGGTCAATGTATTGACCCGTTTTAATACCTCATCAAATAAGTTGCTAGTTAATAGCAACACATATTCCATACGCAATTTACCTCTGTGACCATAATACTTGACAAAAAATCATTAGTCGATATTGTCAAATGGTGATAACATCACCATTCGACCCATTTGGCCTAAGTGACCAAACATTTTATATTTATAATTGAATGGTATTTATTTACCATTTCACTCATTTGACCCATTACGGATTTTCACCATATGGTTAAAATTCTTAAATCCTTTTCTTACGAATTTAACCCATCATGACTTATTCCATGAGGTGTCATTTAAACTTCAACTTTTATTCATCTACACGTGACTTAAGTTACCATTTTACCCTCGTTATTCATTTTGGCTTACCCAATAGGTAACCATTCAAAACTCATTTTATGTTTGTCATCTCATGACCAAATTACCGTTTTGCCCCCTTTTACCATTAAGCGTGGTTTTCATCATTTTCACTTGTTCCGACCCGTATCATTTCGCGTCAGAACCTCATGTTTCAAATATGACCTTATAATATTTATAACCCATAAAATAAGTAAGTATTCTACGAAAAAGGTGTAAGCTTTACTTACCTTGCATTCAAATGCGCTTTTCCTTCGTACATGATCTGTTTTACTCGCTTATTCTCCAAGCTTCCACATAGCTTGTCAAGCGTCAAACTATCAATTATAATTCGCAAGATGGTTAGATTAGTCATCAATTATCATGACTATTCCATCTTACAGACTTTATATCAAAATCATCATTCGATTGTATTATAGGTCAGTTTGACTTTCAAAAGTCAACTGCCTTTAATCATATGAAATGCACAAATAAGTTCAACCACTCATTTAGGCATTTTACCTGTTAGGATCTGAGGATCTACTGATTGTGCTTGTTTGTGAGATTTGAACAAATCAAATAGATATGAGTAGTTTTAAGCGCAACGAAAATGAATTACAAACTTTGTAAACACAATCAAAGGAGAATATAGTTTGATAAACAATTGCTTTTCATAGAGTCAAAAGATTACATTAAAAGCAAAAGGTTACAATGCAAGCTTACAGACCAAACTCCCCCTCAGCCTGATACTTCAGGGTTGGTTGCACAAGATGAAAGGATTGGATTGAGGAGAAGAACTCACTCAAAAACCATCAAGTATAACAGTACATAGTACTGTCATATTTATAGGCAAACGAAACCACTGATGTACCTCAGCTGACGTCACCATGAAAGTGACATCTAATAGCCTAACAACCTATAAACACTGGTCTATACAAAACTACTGATGTCTAACAACTGATTGATAATAAAATACAAAACAAGTCTAACACTGTTCACGTTCCACTGTTGTAGCCTAAGCACTGATTGTTTGAACATCAGTGCTTTCTTCAAAAGGTGATCAGTCTTTGAATAAGCAGTGCTTGGGTCTTCAGCAGTACTTAAGAGACAGCAGTAGATAGAGCTCAGTGTCTGCCTTTTAGCAGTCTTTAGTTGTTTCATCAGTGTTTGGTTCATCAGTTGTTCTTCTGAGCAGTACTTAGAGTGTATCAGCAGATAGGTAACCACTGTCAAGGGGAGAGCTTAGAGTAAATGTCTGCTTATTGTGAATCCACTATTGTGAACCGGTTTTGGCTTTCATTATCTGTTCCTCTGATAGGGTTCAATCCCAACAATCTCCCCCTGGAACAGATAATGCCAAAACCCTTCATTATTCTGGATTTTTATTCTTCATCAGAAGTTCCTTTGCTTTTCTTTTAAATTCTTCCTCAAAATCTTTGGAACTTGAATCAGCCTCATCCCTGCGCAGTGAAAGCTCAAGGAGGTCTTGTAGATCTTCAACACTCAGGCCTAGTGCTTGATTCCTTGATATATGCCTCACTTCTCCATTGGTTCTGATCAGAGTCAATACGTGGGTCTTTTGGTCAGAGAGCCACTTTAGTATTTTTAAACCAAATGGGTTTCTTGGGAGAGTTTTATTGTCAGATGAACTTAAAGTGTTTGGCCTAGAGAAGAAGTGTAGAGCAGTATCATGAGCTTCAGATACTCGTGTGAATGCTTTTTCAATAATCTCATTAGCTGCAGCTATGTCTGCTTCAACTTCTTTGTCAGTCAGCTCACTGTTTGTGACATCTGCTGATGATGTTTGGTTTACTACTTTGACCTTTTTGGCAAGGTCTTGTAGTTTTGCTAATTTTTCTCTTTCGAGTGTAAGATTTTGCTGCCTCAGGGGTGCTTTTAGGTGGTTTATTGATTGAAGCAAATTTGGTTTGAGGTGTAGTGAGAGTCTTTGGACCAACAGTGGTTGTAACTACTGTTGTCCTTACAACAGATGTTGTAACATCTGTTGTCTTCTGCTTTTTCGCAGGAGGCCATGATGGAGATGTAATGTTGATGAGAGCGGTGGTGTATGACTGACTAACATCAGTTGAAACAACTGGTGTTCCAACCTTTGTTGTCATTACAACTGCTGATGTATCAGCAGATGTTTTCTGCTTTTGGGCAGGGGTTGGTTGAAGTGCTGGTGATGGTACTGATGAGGTTTTGAGTGGGGCAATGGTTGTAGTGGTGTGTGTTTTAGGTGGAGCAGTGGTTATAGTGATGTGTGTTTTAGGTGGAGCAGTGGTTGTAGTGGTGTGTGTTTTGGGTGGTGTCTTGGTTGTTATTGATGGAGCAATGGTTGTAGTTGTGTGAGTTGAAGAGATGGCAGCTGTTTGACTAACATGTTTTGAGACCTGCTTTTCTTTTTTCTTTTTCAGGCTCAATATAAAGGCCATGTTCTATTCCCATCTTATTCATTTTTCTCAACAGCTTGATATTCTCCCACTTTTTGGCATTATCTGAAGGGGGGTTATCAAGAAATGATAGGGAAGAAGGAACTTTGCCAGAAGCGCTTTGAATGCTAGCCTTTATAGCCTTGATATTTGCTTGAGTGTCTTTAAACCTTGATTCCACCATGTTGGTCAGCATTTGTACATGAATAGCATGCTTTTGATCAGCCATATGTTGCTGTTTTTCAAGCATGGGTTGAAAAATATTCCAAAGCTCATTTGCAGCAAATGCATGTTGTGCAGGTGCTTGAGCAGGAACAGCAGTGGCTTGTACTTTTTGAGCTTTTAAAATCTCTTGCACCATATCTTTAATTTCAGCAACTGAATCTTCAAGTTTTTCAACTCTTTCCGTCAATTTCTGATATTTTGAATCATCACCTACATTAGTAGGATCATCTGAATCCCCACCAGTAGTGGTTGTATCAATGTGTGTCTTAGGGACTGAGTCCCAAAGATCACCCATTGATGCCCCTTGTTCTTGGTACTGGGGACTTCTTTCTTCAGCACTTGATAATCCTTTGATGTTACTAGTGGTCGAAATAGGCTCACTAGTGGTTATCAATGGTGCTATAGAAGAAATTGCCTTCAAGGGAGTCTTACTAATGAAACAACTGTCCAACTGAAGATCTGTTGATCCATCAGTTGTAGTTGCTGCTCCACTTGAACTACTGACAAGAGTTACTTGTAACTCCTGCAGTGTAACCTCCTCAACTGTTGTTGGGATAGCAGAGGTATAAGCATCAGACCCAGTCACTTGTGGGGGTATACTCTCAGTGATAGGTGATAGAGAGGAACTGGTTTGTGTCTGTGTAATATCAACCGCATGCAACAGGGGTATTATTGATTGTGGTAGTATGATTGGTGAGGGTATGGGATTTGAAAGAGACATGTCCTTGGGATCAGGACGGTGGAAGATGAATCCGAGTGGATCCAGAGCTTCATAATTTGGTGTCCCTGTGATTACAACCTGATCCTTTTGTGAGGATGCAGGAGGAGTTTTAGGTAATGGTTGAGATCTTTCTTCAAACTACTGTGAGGAAGTAGCAGCAGTGGTTTGTGGTGACATTTGTGTTGTCACAGGCAGTTGCTCTGGGATCTCATCTTCCAGAGTTGCCTTTTTCTTGGGTTTGGTGGGCTTTTTGTATGATTTTCTTTTGGTTTTTTTGGTAATTTCAGGTGTGGGTTTCAAAGCAGTGGTAGTGCTGCTCTGATCACCTGGAGCAGTGGGCTCAGCAGCAGTTGTCTGAGGAGCAGTGGTAACTGCTGAAATCTGCTCAGACACCTCTGCTTTTGTTTTTATTGGTGCCATCATTCTGGAAAATGTTTCTTTCGTTAAGCCTTTTATTTGAAAATAGACACCTTGTTTAAGCAAATTTTCATTTTCTTTTTCAAATTTTTGTTTGAAATAATAGCTCAGAAATCTTGGAAAAAGTAAAAATGATTTGCTATCAACGTTCTTCACCAAGTCATTGAAGATTTCCTGGGAATAGTTGTAATCTTTATTGTTTAAAATAGCATAGCCCAGGCATTGAATCTTCAATGGTATTTCATTAAACGCTGTTGTTTTATTTGAAACACAGCTCAACAGTGTATGAAATAAAAACCTTGGTGCAGAAGGAAAATAACCTTTTTGTAAGGTATCTACCTTTGATTGTTCTGCATATCCCCTTTTTGCAAAATCAGTTTTCATCTCGGCTTTATCAAAAGAAATTTTTCCTTTCAGATCATCGAGTTTAAAGACTTCGGAGATTGACTGTGGAGTGATTTGAATCACTTTACCTTGTATCGAGGAGTTAATGGCTATGACTTTATCGTCTTGTTTTTCAAGCGTCGCCTTTTTCCAGAACTCTCTCTGGGTTTGCAAATAAATGGGAGCATCTACTGTCAACAAAGTTTTGTACTTTGATGCAGATATTGTATCAATGATGGAGTCGAATGTGTGGTTATCGGAGGGTTTTGTGAGTAAACCCAGATAATTATGCGGGGATTTGTATGGTATTTCGATGGATTCTTCGGCCGTTTGAGCGACCTCTTTTGAAGATGATGTTGATTTTGGTTTAGGTTTTGATGTTGATTTTGACTTCGTCATTGTGGTGAAGAAGAATCAGAGAGTGATTTGGGAAGAAAAGTTGGAAACTGCTTTGTGAAGAGAACTTTGGAATTCAATTCGACAGTGTAAAACCCTGTTTGGGGGTTTTGATCAGGGTTTTATTTAGGGAAAAAGTGATCGCTGATGTGGCAGCGGTTATTTTGATCTGAAGGCTAAAAAACTGACCACGTGTCAAACACTGATGAAATGGATGAAGGGTGGAGCACAATTGTTTTAAGAGCCACTGATGAATCAAGCATCAGTGGTTACAACGGTAATAATGTGGACAGTGGATGATTTTTACTATCAGTGGATAGCATATCAGTGGATAAGACACTGATTTTGAACATCAGTGCTTGCCAAGAGAATGGAAGGATCAGTGGTTGACTTTCAACAGTGGACAACATTTAGTGAGCAGATGTTTGAACAAAACAATGATTAGGGTAAATGGTACAGATTTGAAGGACAAGTATTTCAGCAACTGTTTTGAGAATTTTCATTCAAGGTTTTTGCCACATGTCAATTTTGAAGGACAGTGGTTTAGTACCCCAGATGATGAAAACTTTTTGCTAAGGCAACTCATTTTCGTTTAATATTCCAATTAAGACATGAGTGCCCTAGTAATTTAAGCACAGTTTAGAAATCAACTTTTGATAAATGTTTAAAAACAAACCTGAGTATGACATGATCTTGAACTATGTACCATTTCCTTTTGACCCATTCATGAGGACAACAATACCAGCAAAAATAAGGTACTATATCCTGACAGGAACAGAAACCATTGCCAACAAAAAACAAGCAAAAGTTCAAAATATATTATTCCAAAAAAAAATGAACAATATATCCTGGTTATTCGAGAAAATCCTTTATATAAAAAATTAAAGGATTTCCTGAGAACAGCATCAAAAAGGATCTGGTATATTTTCAAAAGAAAACGTAATCATAACATTCTCAAGTTTATGAAAATGGTCAGTGGTTTGACAGCAGTTGGTAGAACATTCTGAATACATTTTGACCACTGTTTTGGTACCATTTTCTTTGTCAGTTGATTGCAAACATGAGGACACATGGATGAATTTTTGAACAATTGTCTAGTCCTCTTTGGAGTTCATTCACCGGAATAAAAACCTTTTCCTGAACAGATGAATGCACACAGTTGCTTAATGACCATTATTACCCTAAATCTTGACTCATAAGTGTTTTATGTTTATGTTCTTTCCTTCTGACTTCAGAAGTTTTGAGATAAACACACCTCTGAGTTTTTGTGAATTTTCTTAATGTATTTTAACATAGTTGATTTTGTCCTTTTGAGGAACTCAACCTGTTTTCAACACATAAGATCTGAATGACTAAAGTTTTAATTTCCCTCTTTTTATGTTATAAAAAACACTAATGTTTTATGAACATAGGTTTTTGTTAATCTGAGGTTCATACTTTAGCATTTTAATAAGGTGACATCACAATTTTCATAACAGCAATTGAAATCAATTTTGAAAATATGAAATAATCCCACAGTTTAACAGATATGTTTTCAGATCTGAAAACTATGAGTGACTTATGCATGATATCACTTGTTGTGTGAGATTTGTGTGTCATATGACATCTTGGTTGATTTACAGAGTTTCTGAATAACCATTTTGATCATGATTTACTCGTTACTCTATTTTTCAACTGAATACAACCATCCTTAGTATCAATGAATTTAGAGCCGAACTGTTATGTCAAATTGATTGTTAGATCGAATTTGACTGTCCAGGCTCTGATACCAATTGTTAGGATCTGAGGATCTACTGATTGTGCTTGTTTGTGAGATTTGAACAAATCAAATAGATATGAGTAGTTTTAAGTGCAGCGGAAATGAATAACAAACTTTGTAAACACAATCAAAGGAGAATATAGTTTGATAAACAATTGCTTTTCATAGAGTCGAAAGATTACATTAAAAGCAAAAGGTTACAATGCAAGCTTACAGACCAAACTCCCCCTCAGCCTGATACTTCAAGGTTGGTTGCACAAGATGAAAGGATTGGATTGAGGAGAAGAACTCACTCAAAAACCATCAAGTATAACAGTACAGAGTACTGTCATATTTATAGGCAAACCAAACCACTGATGTACCTCAGCTGACGTCACCATGAAAGTGACATCTAACAGCCTAACAACCTATAAACACTGGTCTATACAAAACTACTGATGTCTAACAACTGATTGATAATAAAATACAAAACAAGTCTAACACTGTTCACGTTCCACTGTTGTAGCCTAAGCACTGATTGTTTGAACATCAGTGCTTTCTTCAAAAGGTGATCAGTCTTTGAATAAGCAGTGCTTGGGTCTTCAGTAGTACTTAAGAGACAGCAGTAGATAGAGCTCAGTGTTTGCCTTTTAGCAGTCTTTAGTTGTTTCATCAGTGTTTGGTTCATCAGTTGTTCTTCTGAGCAGTACTTAGAGTGTATCAGCAGATAGGTAACCACTGTCAAGGGGAGAGCTTAGAGTAAACGTCTGCTTATTGTGAGTCCACTGTTGTGAACCGGTTTTGGCTTTCATTATCTGTTCCTCTGATAGGGTTCAATCCCAACATTACCAATTATCCGATAGGCGTTATTTTTAGGCCACCGTTTTAACTAATCTCAAATCTAAGTTCATGCTATTATTAACATCAAGTTAACTTCACTCTTGATTATCAAAGCTAATTTATTCATTCGTTATGCAAGAACTAAGGGTTTTCATCTATAAGTAAACCCGTTTCATCATATTACTAGGTATTCATCCAAATACCTAATATAATCAAGTTCTATATACAAACTAGTAGATAACATGATTTCAAGCCTCTATTTACATGAATATAACATCAATTTCTTCATTACACACTAAACCCATTTCATGGAAACTATGAACACATACTCAAACTCATAATTGTTCAAGTATCTTCCTATTACTATCATCCATGATGATTTTAAACATAAGTTTATTATGAACTTATTCATATTATTAAAACCCATTTGATAATCTACTTGTTAATCACTTATAAGAAACCTTACATCAAATATTTCACAATTTCCTTATGTCTAACGAAATCAAGCATACACATACACGTAATTTCATCTTTGGATCATAATCCAACAAGCTAATTGCAAGTAACCTACTTGTCTCACACTTCAACTTTCACCAATCTAGGTTTTAAGACATACCTTATGATCCCCTTGTGTAGGTGATCATCAATTCATGTTTATTAATAGGTTTGAGCTCCAATTCACCTATTAGTTTGATGCTTCTTAGATGAACTAGGGTTTCCCCTTGTCTTCCTTGCTACTGATCGAACACACACACACACACATACTATCTGTGTGTGTTGTGCTTTAATTTCAACTTTTAAAAACACTAGTTTTCCTTTTTACCAATTTGGTCCCTCTAGTTATATGATTTATATAAAGGGCCAATTATTCATGTTTCTTTACCATCTAACAACATATTATTAACTAGGTTAAACATTCCTAATTATTTCATTTACGGGTTCACTTTTACCACTAACGATATTTCACCCGCTTTTTAGTATTAACGAGGTTAAATTACCAAACCCGTTTTTTGGGTGTTACAAACACCATCACTTTCATTTTTTTAAACACTTCCATGAAGATTCAAGTCCATTTCAAGTAGCTTTCAAGTTAGTTTGAAGATTCAAAGGTGTTTCCAAATTGATTTCAAGGAGGAACAAGCAAATCATCATTATAAATCTCATCAAAACCCATTTATTTTTTAAAGATATAAACTTATTTTTCAAGTTCATGTTCTTGTTTCTTGATGATGATGATGGAAAGAAAGTTTCTTAAACACATGGATTCTTCATAACACTTGAACTTAAAACAACAAATGATTTTAAACAAAATAAAAAATGAAAGTATGTGTGTGGGTGTAGGTAGCTGTGAGTGTATGTATGGTGTTTTAGTGATTGTGTTTTGATTTTTAAGTGAAGTTATGATTAAAATGATTCTTGAAAGTTGATTTTATGTATGACCAAAAATGGATTATGTAAAAGTTAGTATGATTAAAGTTGGAAAGATGAAAAAGGATTCTTGAATGAATATGTATGTATGCATGTGTTGTATATATGTATATATGTGTGCATATACTTGAGTCTTGATCATTAGTGTATAAATGTTATGTCATTAAAGTCTTGATGATTGAAACTCATGAGTATATTTAAGTTGGTGTTTTGGAATTACATGAAAAATAATAAATAAATGATGGATAAGATAAAATGGCTAGATGATGATGAGATGATGATTATGCATTAAGTGCTTCTACATGGATGTTTGTGATGATCAAATGATGATTTAAGAATGAACTTGAAATGAAATGAAATGATATGATATGAGAAAGATGGATTAAATCCGATTATAAGAATGGTAAAATGATGTTAAATAATGTGTTTTGATAGTGTAAAATTTATGTCATAGGTTTATTAGCTTTGCATGTTGTATATGAAGCTTGAAACGTAGTAAATGGGTGAAATTGTATGATTTATGTGACTTATGTAAAATCTGCACAAATATAATTATTAGCACCCTTATATTCAGTAAATAACATGTATTGTGTTAAAATATGAAGTCGTGACGAATTGGGATGGTTATAGTACGATTTGGTATGAAACTATAGTTAAATAACGTGATTTTTGAAAAAACTGTTTTAAATCAAAATATAAACTGATATTTTTATGATAAATATAAGAATTTTAACTCATATTAAGTATCTATGGTGTTTGGCTAGTCATACATGACTTCCAACGCCTGAAAACGTTATAGAAAACGTTAAAATACGCATATTCCAATGTACGTAAAAACGGGTTGTTCAAGGGTGAACTTTATGTCTTACAATGTGGTATAAGAATTTGAGTATGTGTAATGTGATATATTAAGTGTTGACATGATAGTAAGAGTTTAGACTATGCATGTGCGTTTGTACGGCTAAAACGGTAAACTACGTTAAAAGTCACGTTATGTGTATAACTTATGTAACAAGCATGGAAAATACATAGGTTAACTTAATGAGCTATTTTGTGTTTAAATGCTTAAAAAATGATAAAATATATAAGTCGATGAAGTATGTGTTATTCGATATACGTTGAACATATCTACAGTTATGTAAATATATTACTAAGCGCCAATCGTAGATATATTGCATATAGATGGATGTGATAATAGAAATAACATATTGAGGTCACCATCAAAATCATTCAAGTCACGAAAATCTTAAAATATATATAAATATATGTGAACACATATATATAAATACGCCAACATAATCAAAACAAAGACTTTTGAGAAAATCTCAAAGTTATGCGAAAATTATAAGTATTTGAGAAACTTAATTGTGTGTAGAATACTTGGATATTAAATCGTTCCTATTTAAATTAGGAAGTGTAGATCAATTTGAGGGATTGCGATAATATAAACGCACCCAAAGTTGAGTGTCACTAAACCCTATTTTACTGTTTCATACACTGTTTTGGGGGTGGAACACGCCTTTAAAAGGATAATTTTATGTTTTTGTATAAAACATGCCTTTGAATAAATTATAAATATATTTTCGTGGAATATATAATTTTTAAAATGTGAATGATATAAAGTTGTTTTCGAGGAAAAAAAGAATCGATTGAAAATAAATATGTTTCGGGGAGAATTACAGTGTTTGGGGTACAACGACCGTATAGATTTAAAAATTTGTTTAAATCTAAGTGTGATTTCCCTAGATTCCTGCGAGAGTATGTATCGGAAGTTGGCTTACGTCTTGATGGGGATGCTAGGAATTTGTACACTGCAAAATATTAAATTTGTCTTTCTAGTAGGTATATATACCATACAATTGATTGTGGGCGCAGATATGCATTCATGTTGTATATTAGTCATTAAATATTATGCATGGAATTGTTGATAGATCTATCAGGTTGACAACCCCGTCGTGATCGGTAGCTCCGTGTCATTAAGCGACAGATTTATATCCTTAAAATGTCTAGTATTGATTAAAGTCTCAATGTACTATATAGCTCGTAATGTCTTGCAAACTTACAAATCCGAAAGACGGACTGAAATTTAATACAATGTTTATGGAAAATAAACTGTATCGGAGGTTTTCAGAAAAATGCTCACGATAGCGGATCTTCAAACTTTTTTATAAGAAAAATAAAATTTACTTTCTTAACTTTATATGGATGTTTTATCATTAAAAATCTATAGTAAGAAAGTTTTCTTTAAACAAATTTTCACGTATTAGAATATGTGAACTCACCTTCCTTTGTGTTGACACTTGATTATTTTTACGTATTCTTTCGGTACACGAGTTCAGCTTCGGGATTTTGGCTTGCTTTGTCTTGTGGTTGTTTGATGCAATGATTTATTAAATAATGTTTTGGATAACTTCTAAAACTATTTGGGACCAAGTGTACTAAGATCCATAAGGGTCAAACAACTCTGTCGTGGTTGTGGTTGCGTTTAAAACTATAAACTTTAAACTTATGTTTTAATTAAGTTGTACGTCCCAAAATTTATATTGCATCGTCCACTAAGACACTTATGGGTACCAACCTCCGTCACCGCCACGTTTGTATTTCTGTAGCAACATTTTTGGGGTGTGACACTTCTACCAAAGAACCAGCCACTTGCTAATCTATTCTTTTCTTAGTGATCGTCTTGAGTTCCTTGCTTATCTTGTATTGAAAGTTACTTGTGCTTTTAACCTTGTTGTTTCAATAGAAGCCTGTTATATATCGAATCCTGCACATAACCGCCACTGACAACTGACGTCTCGTTAACCTAATACCGCAACCATTTGGTGTTATTTGGCAGTTGACCAACCTTGAAACACCTATAAACCAACAAACTAATTGTTTGAATGAAACAAAGTGCTGGTACGTATATATCATATAACTGGTGAGGCGATGATTACCAGATATACAACATTAGATGAGATTCTATGTGTCTATGATCCTTAATCCTAAGATGTAGGATTCGAAACGTCTACGTCAAAATGCAATCTAACACCATCCAAATCAAAGGTTGTTGGAAATGTAGTATAGATGAGTAGTGGAGTTGTCTGTGAAACAAGGCATCTGTGCAGGAAGTCATTTTCCTCCATAGTGGAGTTGATCAAGATTTTGAAGACATCATTGAGCTTTCATGAAGGGGGAGTCTGTAAGTGCTCCTATTGGTGACGAATTCGTCAGTAGATAGGTCTAGTTTTGGTAAACACTTTGTAAATGTGTTTTCCAGAGATCACTAGGTGTTAGCGGGTTTATACCTATAAGCTCGTTATATGTTAGTAGGTTTATGTGATTAGCAGGTTTATTCCATAAATATGCTATTATTAGCGGATTTTTGGAGATTAGCGGATTTAGTGTTAATAGCGAGTTTGTCATTTGATTGGCTATATATATATATATATATATATATATATGTACGTGTGTCTATGTGCGTTATAAGCCGTTCAGAAAGAGACTTTTGTAGAGTTTTGACGTGTTTATATAGTAACATATAACATATGAAACATACACATACCAGTTTTACTAATAAATACAAACTAGACATATTATAGTCAAGCATACCTATCATAGTATAGTATAGTTCAGGTAAGTTACCGAGTATCAATCATAGGACACAAAACCTATCAACAGTTAATCTTTAAATAATATCTAACTTATGTAACTCTGATTTGGAAAAATGATTAAAAAGGCAACATACTGAAAATGGTTTTATGAAATCAAATGTGAGAAATAATAATCAGTCAGGATTAGACCTAGTAGTTTTGCAAAGTTATCAGATTATGTATTCCTGAAAAACTCATTAAAGTAGAACCATTAATGAGGTGTGACGTGCTTATGATCACTACCCTACCTAGCTTACCACATAACCTCGAATACTCAAGCTATCGACACACCTACACTATCCGGTTTTAAGTAGCTAAGTAATTTACCCATCCCTTGTGATTTAGAGCCTATGCTATTGTTTAGTTATATTGATGTGTTGTAAAACACATCCTATTTTCCTTATATTTTGTATATGTTTTCAGTAGTTTTTGAATAATTTTTAGTCATTTATATCTCGTACTTAGTGGATTGATGAAGAAAACGAACACGTGAGGAAAAACTGAGCAAAATAGTGCGTAGAAAATAGTCTGAACTTAAAATGGCCATATCCTGAGCTAGGAAATAAGTTACGGAGTGTATAATATATGAATTTGGGGTAGCTTGACGAGAAGAATCTATTTTGACGTTTTTGGGCCCTAATTCTCGACTTACGAGTTGTACACCTCAAAGTGTTTATGGGGCCGTAAGCATCGGAAACCTTCCGGCATGTTCACAGTGTCATTATTGGACCTTGGACTCATTATGGGTCGAAAACCCCCAAAGGGGTTACGGGTTGTAAGCAACCCAAATCGCCCCAGACACGTAGAAACCATAGGGTTCAGTATTTAAGTCACCATGACAGCCAAAATCGTAACAAAGACGACTAAAACCTACTGATTTCAAAGCAATTGAAGATTCAAAGAAGATTTGAGCAAGGAGAAACTATTCGGGATCAAGGATTAAAGCTTTTGAGTTGCAAATCAGGTTGGTGATCGTTATTCGGTTTATTATTTTGCAAACTCTTTTGTTTTTCTGTTTGTTGAATATCTTGTTGATGACCTTGGAGACTTGTTTTGTGTTCTTCACCATGATTATTGGCTAGATCTTGATACTACTTAGGTTATGGATGAATAATTGTTGACGGTTGATACTTTTCTCGGTTTTAAGGTTTTTATGGATGGATTAACACTTTTGTAGAGAACCTATTTATGATTGATTTGATTTGTTTGCATCCTCTGATCAAATTTGTGATAAATCTTTGTTCTATATGTATCTTGTTGAATGTCTTTAAGTTATAGATGCATATTAGGTCACCTACTGTGTGTTTCTGATTAGTTTATGATTGCTAGACGTCAATATCCGTAGAAACATTGATTGAGATTTTAGAGAATCTTTGTATTCTACCTATCCAGATAGTTGATAGGTGATAGATAATTGGTTAGTCTTGGGTGTTAGGTGTTAGGTGTTTAGGTGTAAAGGCTCTGACAAGAGGTTTCCCTAGATTCCCTCGTGTCTTTGCTAGTCAATGTCTTATCGATTATTCTTAGGTTACCCCTTGCACATTAGGGTTTATTGAGATAGTGGGATTGATAGGTAATCTATCTTTTAGGTACTTTAGTGTTGTTGGAGAGACTGACGGGTAATCCAACCAACTGGTGAGTTTCACACTCTCTTTAGGGTTTCCTTGCACATTAGGTTTTATTGAGATAGTGGGACTGATAGGTAATCTATCTTTTGGATATTTTGTGTTGTTGGAAAAACTAACGGGTAATCCAACCAACACCGTTTCACACCCTACTTAAGGTTTCCTTTTAAGTCACACCCGAAAAATGATTAGGGATCCACTAGGTTGTATAAGGGTGTCGTATTCTAAGATCCCGGTTCCATCATAGTTTCCATAACTGTGAGAAGTTCAAGATTCACAATTAGTATTCCTAACCTAGGTAGTGCTTTTCCCATTCTTGAATTCCTTTAAGTAATCACTAGGTAGTGCTTTTCCTATTCTTGAATTCCTTTAAGTAATCAATTCGACGTTAACAGTTATATTTTTTCTTTGCTTTATTAAAACAATCAAAACCCTCTTTTGAAAACCAAACAAATATTCTAAACCTCGTTTAGGTCTTAGTCGGAGTCTAGTTTAGTTATTACAATGTCTCTAGGGTTCGATATCCGGACTTCCATTAGGCTTTACTACATTCGATAGGTACACTTGCCTGTATTTGTGGTCTAGTTTAGGATTTTCCAGAGTATTACTAGAAGTGTCTAGGTTAGTTGTTAGCTAGTTTTTAAGAGACAATAATCAACACATCATATATAGATTCATGACTTGATCGGTTTACTATCTATACCACTCAATTTCTAGCAAACTCTAACCAATTTCCAAACTCTTTTATTCATGTTATTCCCATAGGTAACCCATACACTTTACCAACATTCATCTATTACCTACTAAGTTTCAAGTCCTAAGTTAACGAGCGATATATAACTCAGAGATAGACTAATCAAATAAAAAATGCATAACCTTATAGGAAAAACTAGATTATCCACACAAACTCATCCAAAGATTAATACATAGCATATGGACATACACATCACAAGTTTAATAGTAAATACCTATCTAAAATCACAATTTCATAAAAAATCATTCAACTCAACAAAAAACTAAGATTCATCGTACCTAACTAGCAATAAGGCGGTTAGCTAGTCATACACATAATTAAGTAAGATGATTTCATCGAATACATGATAACGATTTAGAAAAACAGTAAATATAAAATTTATAATACGGTAAAAATCACTAATGCTATCTCATGTATGCTAGATCTTGAAATCTTCTCCTCCTTGGATCTTCAAAAGTGAATGAAAACCTTGAACATCCCCTTTTCGCTCTACTAGTCGCCTAACTTCATAAAATAGGGTTTCTTAAGAGCAATGTTCTATTTATAGGCTCAACTCAAGTTGTGAACCGGGTACGACCCGTACAATCATTAAGCGGGTACAACCCGTATCCTTGCACACGTCAGCAAGTTGGCCCACTAGGGTTTCCACTTCTAAAGGCGATGTTGTCCAACCCATCTTCAGATGGTACGATCCGTACCCGACTCCTATTGGTATGGGTCATACTTGGGCATTTAACCAAAGGACCTGCAAAACACCACTAGACAAACATTTAACCAATTTAAGGTGAAAATGCAAAAAACAACGACTAAAATAGGGGGGGTATATATTGAAAACAATGTTGTCGTTTAGACACATCAAATATCCTCACATTTAGGCGTTGCTTATCCCTAATTAATAATTTTATTAAAACTTCAGCACCTTATCCAATTATATAACACTTATCCACCAAGACCAATGTTATTCCTAAATCATGAATCCAAACTCAATTCCCAAGACTTACAAAGGCATGAGATTGAAAACCTTAACAAGTCATTTTGGTATTACATTGTCAAAAAAAAAGATACTTCAACATCGATCAGTCCACCCCTATTAAACACCTTTGTAGTACATCCCATCACAATATACACTCCCCTCGGTTGATTTATAAATCTAGCCTAAGATGTACTAGTAAATACTTAAAAAGCTCAAAACCTAGCTATAACTACCATTTTCATAGGCTTGTACAGATTTCAATAGCCTACATCAACAAATAAATCTAACAGATAATAAAGACATTTTTATGGGTTTTTGGTTCAAGGGTTAAAAGGTAGTAACAAAGAAATGAAATTGGGTACACAAAAGGCTAATCATTCTATAATTCAATTTTGTTATAATTCATAGCTCTTTAACTAGCAACTAACTTTAAATCACCAAACTGGGTTCTTTGATCTCCACACTTATTTTTTCTCACTTTCTTCTTTTTTGTTTTCTTTCGCAACTTTTATTTTTCTTTATTTTCTCACAACCTTTTCTTTTCATATTAATTTCTTTTGCCATCACTTTGTTGTAACTGACAAGTGGTGCAATCTGGGCGACTTTTTTATATGTATTGTTTACTATATAGAGTGTCGTGCGCCCTGCACTTTTGCCTTGCCAAATGGTTCGCGTTGATATGCAAAAAATACAACATATAAATCATATCAAATGAGGTATAAGAACAACCCTTTTTAAGTAATAATGCTGGAAAAAGTACGTTTCTTTGTTTACTTTTGATTTTCAGGATTAAAAGAGCTTAAACGGACAAAAGGAACAAATTAACGGCTAAAACTAACATAAAAACGAAGAAAAGAAGTTGGCACACTATACCGACCCTCAAAGCTTCACCCCAAAGACAAAAATAACAAGACCAGAACCAAAGCACGGGGTCGTGGCCCCAAGTAGTTTCCTAGAGAATAAAGACAAACAGAAAACGAAAAGGGACATGGGACTATGTCTCCTAAGCACGGGCCGTGGTCAACTCTTAGATTTGCAAATCTAGGTTTGTACAACAAGTACAGAAGACACAGGGTCGTGCCATTGACACACGGGGTCGTGTGTGCAGAAGAGTTGACACCAACATTAAATGAAGATAGAGAATGGAAGGACATGGGGCCGTGCCAACCAGGCACGGGGCCGTGTGAAGCTACGTTTTCAAGTATAAAAGGAGGTGCTTAGTTCATTTCCAAACCATCCCTTGGAAAAACACTCTCCCACACCTTCCACCACTCCACCCCCACAATACCACCATCATCCACCACTTTCCTCCGTCATCCATACTTAGAGTTTGTGGGTAGTCTCGGGATCCAAGATCGATAGTAAGAGTTTTTGTCAAACAAATGCCATGCTTAGCTAATCTCTTACATCACTTGGTGAAGACAAAATCATTTATGTATTACTTTTGATTTCCTAGCTTTGGTAACTTTTTATTTGGGTTTGTATTAATGACTTTAATAACTAGTTTTTTATATTGAAGGTGAACTTTACTTAGTTATTTCTTCATGTTTTGTTGATTCACTCATTATTGTCTTTACGATCTATATAAAGCGCGTTAACTGCCAGGAAGGGGGTAAGAAGGGTGGTTGGGTAATGTTCTTACCTCGTATAGTGTATAGATCCTACGAGGAACTGATTCAAGCTTATTAGGACTTCCCTTGAGGCAGATAGCATCAAATTGGGGGAAGTAAGAACGACTTGTAATCCCTTATAAACAAATGGCCGAGGGTAGCGTTGCCTCCAAAAGTGGGACATGTCACTTTTTGTTACTTAATTATCTTTCAATAATCTGGCCTTGCGGGACTGTATCCCTGCCGACTCAGACAAATATGGCTGAGGGTAGTATTGCCTCCAAAAGAGCAACATGCCACAATAACTAAGATAATCTCCTAAAATACCCAAAGCAAGGAAATCATCAAAAGATACATAAATGACGAGTCAGATCCAAGTGATTCTATCATGTGCATTTGTTTTCTTTATTTATTTATTTTGTTTCTTTATTACTATTTATTAAAAACAAAAACAAAATTTTTCTCTCGATATTTGGTTAGATTAGATGTCAACGATATTCTGGTATTAAAAGCTCTTATGTCCTTGGACGACCTCTGTATCTTATCATCACTATACTACGTCAACGATGAGTGCACTTGCCTTAGCGTGTTGTAGAGAGTGATAGTTTTATATCATGTTTTATAAATTTAAAGCTTGATTAAAGGGGGTAAAAAGGTACTAATAATATGCAAGAAAAAATTCATACGCTCGTGACACGTCAAGTTTTGGCGCTGTTGTCGGGGACACAAGAATTTTATAAAAGTTTAAAATCGACAGCCTAATCATTTTATGCTTTTCTAAATTTTCTTTTTATATTTTTCTTCTTTTTCTCTTATTTTTCTACTTTCTGCAGGAATAACACAGGGCCGTGTTTGATCAACACGGGGCTGTGTTAGACCTACAATATCTGGGAAGAGCTGTTTTCTTGTTACTGGAACAGAGACACAGGGACGTGTTACAGGAGCACGGGGCCGTGTCAACCTTCCAGCATTTGGGAACCTGAAAACAAAAACTTTTTTCTGGACCGCACAGGGTCGTGCTACTTTTCTGATCAGGCATTTTTTTGTTTTTGTTCGCAGAAAGTCACGCAACTCTGTATAATTCGCCGAAAATACAACCTGGAGCATGACCTCCAGCTCCGACAAAGACATAAAAGTGATACTCAACAAACCTAAGCGCTTTTAGAGAAAAAAACTACACGCTAAAAACCGACAAAAAGCCTCAACCCAAAATCTCCCCATGGCGGATCAACCCACTCTCATGAATTACCTACAGCCTATGGTCGGTAATATTGGAGTCGCTATTAACCCTCCTAATGCCAATCCTAATAAATTTGAGCTTCGACCATACCTGATCCAAATGCTCCAAAATTCCACCACCTTTCATGGCCTACTCGATGAAGATCCCCATTTGCATATTACCATTTTTTTAGAAATATGTGACACCTTTCAGATCAATGGAGCCTCCAAATGATGCTATCCAGCTCCGTATGTTCCCTTTTTCCCTCAAAAAACCGAGCAAAAGCTTGCCTAAACACCCTTCCGAGTGGGTCCGTGCACATTTGGGATGAACTTGCCTAAAAATTTCTCTACAAATATTTCTCTCCCATTAAAATCGCCAGACTCATGACCGAGATCAACTCTTACTCTCAAAACGACGGGGAATCATTGTGCGAGACGTGGGAAAAGTTCAAAGAGCTAGTAAGAAAATGCCCACATCACGGTCTTGAACATTGGCAACAAGTGTCCATTTTCTACAATGGACTCTTACCACACACAAGCCAAATCCTTGATTCCGGCTCTGAGATACTCCTTTGGAATCGGCGCCCCGAGGAAATTTATAATCAAATTGAAGAAATTGCTCAAAATAGTTTTCAATGGCACACTCTTAGGGGTTCAAAATCCATAGCCCCGGGTGCCCACAAAGTGGATGAAACCACTTCTTTGCAAGCCCAAATTGAAGCCTTAACTTCAAAAATAAAGAAACTTGAATTAAATAAAACGGCTTCGGTTATGGCTTGCAAAGGATGCGACAACCCCCATGAAAACTAGAGTTGTATGAAAGATTTAGAAAATCAAACAGAAATGGTAAATTACCTAAATAACCGACCACGACCACCGGGAGCTCCAAGTAACTATTTCACTCTCAAGTGGCAAAATCATCCCAATAAAATCAAAATCAACGATCTAACTTTCAACAACAACCCCGAAATGAGCAACAAGGCTTCCAACCACAACAAGGAGGAAGAGAAAGACTTAAGGATCTA
>JARYGA010051936.1:0-47664 GCA_030545235.1 Helianthus tuberosus | reverse complement strand
TCAAAGTCTAGGGCATCTGTGTCATCTTCATCCCTACCAAGTGGAAGATCAAGGAGATCCTGCATATCTTCAAGACTTAGGCCAAGTGCTTGTTCCCTTGTTATTTTCTTCACTTCTCCACTAGACCTGAACATAGTCAGTACATGGGTCTGTTTTTCAGTTTCCCACTTTAGTACTTTTGAGCCTGGTGGGTTTCTTGGGAGATTTTTATTGGATGAGGTGTTTGGAGATGCAGGCCTATTCATGACTGTCTGAGTAGTACTTGGAGGTTGATTCAGGCCAAGAGTATCAGCTATCATCTGCTTAATGCCTTCTTTTACAAGCTCATATCCTGCCATTAGTTCTGCCACTGTTTCAGTAACCAACTGTTTTTGTTGCCTTCTTTTAAAGATGGCTGCACCAACTGGAGCAGTGGCTCTCCTGATTTGTAGCTTTGATGGTCTTTTTGAAACCTCTGCTTCAGGATAGTCAGGCTTTTGAGGAGCAGTAGGATCTGTCTTTCTTAATTTCTCCAAACTTTTGTAGGTAGCCCTGACTTTATCTTCTTTCCATCTAAATACTTGATTCAAAGACCCATAATCAACAGCAGCTAATTCCTCTTTCATTCTCCTCAGCTCTACCTTTTTATCAGGTACATTCTTTTTGAACTTAGCCCATTCTGGAGGAGTATGTTTCACTTTATTATTAATCATGTCTTGAATCCTGGCTGCTTCACTTTCCAGCTCAGGAATGGTCCAATCCTTATACATGTGTTTTTCTCCTTTGTATTTCTTGTAGGCCATGATGTTTTCAACATAATCCTTTCTCAGGGATTCATCTGCCTTTTCTGATACTTGCTGGCACACATTCTTTGCAAATTGTTCCAAAGATCTGACTTGTGTGAGCAAGTATTGATAGTTCTACTGAATTTCTCTATCAGATTTCCCTTGTGAATTTCTTTTTGAGATATCCTCTGCTTGTTTAGCTTTGACTTTTAGATATTCTTCAATATTATTTGGACTTGGATATCGTTCAACAGATGGCAAACTCCTTTTAGCAGGATCATCCTCATAGTAAAAGGATTTTATTTCTTCTCTGACTGCTATGAGTTCAAGAGGAAATTTAACACCTGCAGGAGCTAAGGGCTTTTGAATTTGAGCTGATGAGAGAGGAACAGGTTTGGGTATTGTAACAAGTGATAGAGATTTTGAAGATGTTGGTGGTGGTGATGGTGAATCATCATCTGGTATGAAAATCCTTCTCCTTTTTATTTTAGGAGAGGCATATGATGTTTTGGGTGGATCAGTGGTGGTGATTTGAGTGGTAGTGATTTGTGATTGACTAACAGCTGTTGAAACAACTGGTGTTTCAACCACTGTTGTCATTACAACAAATGTTGTAACATCTGCTGTCTTCTGCTTTTTGGCAGGAGGCGATGGTGGTGATGTTGTTTTTGGTGGTGATGATGGTGGTGGTAAGACAGTGGTTGTGGTGTGTGTTGAAGTGGTGTGTCTTGAAGTGATAACGGATGTTGAAACCTCTGAAGTACCAGCAGTAGTTGATACAGCATGAGTTACAATAGCTGTTTGGATGGAGGTTTGATGTTGGGGGCTTTTGGATGGTGTTTTTGGAGTATGCTTTGTGAGTCTGGATGGTGTGGACTTGGGTTCCCTCACTTTTCTAGTGGGATTTCTTTTTGGCTTAGGATTTTTAACATCCTTTGGCTCAGAACAACCCTGCGCATTCAGCTCCATGTAAGCTCTTTTCTCCTCATTCTACCTTGACATATCCTTTGCCTCTCTGTCCCTTTTTACACTTGCTATAGCTTCATCAAGTGCATTTTGAGTAACATCAACCTTTTTGCTACCATCTGGCAAAGGTATCTGCTTGGTCATATTCTCCATTTCTGGTTCTATGTAGAGACCATCATCTACTCCCTTTTTCTTCCATTCTTTAATTTTTCCCCCTTTTTGGCATTATCTGGGGGTAATTGATCAATGAAGAGAACAGTTGGAGGGGCAGTGCCAGTGGTTTTCAATATGTGGGCCTTGAGTGCCTTGATGTCTGCTTGTGTGTTCTTGAACCTAGACTCCATTGTGTTTCTCAGCTCTTGTACATGTATTGTATGTTGCTGATCAACCATTTGTTTTTGTTTTTGGAGAAAAACGTTGAAATAGATTCCAGAGATCATTTGCAGCAGGTGCTTGTGGTGGAGCAGGTGCTTGAGGTGGAACAGCAGTGGATTGCATCTTTTGTACTGTCAACAACTGTTGTAGCATGTCTTTGATATCTACAACAGCTGTATCCAGTTTGTCAACTCGTTCCGTCAAATCCAGATATTTTAAACCATCACCCAATTTAATGGGATCATCTGATTTCCCACTAGCAGTGGTTTTATCAGTGGTTGAGGTAGGGAGTGTACTCCAAACATTAACCACTGATACCCCTTTTTATTGGTACTGGGGTCTTCTTCCTTCAACACTAGACAATCTTTTGATGTTGCCAGTGGTTAAAACAAATCCACTGGTAGATGTCAGAGGTGCTATGGAAGGAATTGCCTCCAAGGAAGTCTTATTGATGTAACCACTGTCCAAATGTAAACCAGTGGGTTCAACATTTGTAGTGGCTGCTTCACTTGGATTACCACCAAGAGTTACTTGTAACTCAAGGGGTGTACCCTCCTCAGGTATTGTTGGTGGGTTAACTATGAATGATACATCAGACCCTGTCATTTGTTGGAGTATATTCTCGTTGACAGGTGATTGAGAAGGACTGGTTTGTGCCTGGTTCAAATCAATAGCATCCAAAAAAAGTATAGTTGGTGGGGGAATTGTGGATGTGAGGTTTGGTGTTAGAAGAGAATTTGCCTCGGGCATTGGGCTGTGGATGATGGAAGCGAGTGATTCAAGAGCATCATATTGTGGAGTCCCTATGTGTACAACCTGTTCTTTTTTAGAAGAAGCAGGAGGAGTTTCAGTTATTGGTTGAGATATTTGTACCAACTGCTGTGAGGAAGAAGCAGCAGTGGTTTCTTGTGACTTTTGTTTTGTCACAGGCAGTTGCTCTGGTATCTCATCCTCAAGAGTTGCCTTTTTGATAGGTTTGGGGGGTTTTTGAGTTTTCTTTTTGTTTGGGTTTTTGGTGATTAAAGGTGTGGGTTTCAAAGCAGTTGTTTTGCTACTTTGATCACCTTGAGCAGTGGGCTCAGCAGCAGATACCTGAGGAGCAGTGGTAGCTGCTAAATTCTGCTCAGGCACCTCTGCTTATGTTTTGCAAGGTGTTGACATTCTTGTATAAGTTTCAGCAGTTAAGCTGTGCATTTGAAGAGATTCATCTTGTTTTATTGCAGAAGGATCATTCTTACCAAGTTTCTTTTCAAAATAATAACTTAGAAATCTTGGAAATAGTAAGAATGCCTTTGTTTCAACATTTTTAACAAGATCATTAAAAATTTCCCGAGAATAATTAAAGTTTTCTCCTTGAAGAATAGCAAATCCCAGGTTTTGAATTTTTAATGGTATTTCATTGAAAGCAGTTGTTTTGTTTGACACACACATTAGGAGGGTATGAAATAAAAATCTTGTTGTAGAAGGGAAGAAACCTTTTTGTAAGGTGTCCTTTTTTACTTCTGCATCATACCCTCTTTCCAGAAAATCATTTTTTAACTCGTTTTTAGGAAAATAAGTTTTACCTTCCTGATCGTCGAGTTGAAAGACCTCCGAGATGGATTGTGGTGTAATCTTGACAGCTTTACCCTTTAGAGAAGAGTTAATGGCTATGGCAGTTTCACCTTGTTTGTCAAGGGTTACATTCTTCCAGAACACTCTTTGGGTCGCCAAGTAAATTGGTGCATCTGCTATTAACAAAGTTTTATACTTTGATGCAGCCATGATATCAAAGATGGAGTCGAAAATATCAGTGGTGTTGGGTTTTGTGAGAAGACCCAGAAGGTTGTGAGACGGTTTGTGTGGAATTTCAGTGGGTTTTGCCTGTTGAGAGGCTTCTTTTGATAATGATTTGGAAGTGGGTTTTGCAGATGACTTCGATTTTGTCATTTTGGAGATGATGATCGAAGAAGGTTGTGAAGGAATTTGAAGAAAAACTGCTTTGAGAAGAGAATTTTTAAGAATTCAATTCGACAGTAAAACCCTGTTTTGGGTTTTGAATGGGGGTTTGATAGGGAAAAAGTGAATGCTGACGTGGCAGTGGTTACAAAAGGTCTGACCACTATGTACTGCCCACATGCCAACCTCTGATGAAATGAAGGACAGTACTTTTATGAAAGTTACTGATGAAGGCAGTGGTTACAACGGTAACAAATGGAAGCAGTGGATGATTTTCACTATCAGTGGATAGCATATCAGTGGATAAGACACTGCTTTTGAACAACAATGTTTATCAAGGAAATGAGAAAATAGGGGATGGCTTTCAGCAGTGGACAGACTTTGAAGTAGAGCAGACTTTTGAACAAGCAGTGGTTATGGCAGACTTTTAAGGATTTTAATGAAAACTTCATTTTTACCTATTTTTAAGGATGGATTTTTGATTTTCTGAAAACATTTTAATGCTTTTATTCATAGAAAAACAAGATTTTGCTTGTTATTCCATGTTTAGCATGCCAATCCTAGAGACCAAGCTTTCAAAGGTAGATGTATCTAATGCTTTTGTGAGCACATCTGCCAGCTGGTCTTTAGTTGGAACATGATGCAGAGAAATCAAACCTTTTTCATAGCAATCCCTCACAAAGTGATGTCTGATGTCGATGTGCTTGGTGGTTGAATGGGAAACTGGATTTTTGATGAAATTTTCTGCTGCCTGGCTATCCAACATGAGTGGTGTCTTTAAGGCAGTGATACCAAAATCCAGCAACTGATTTTGAAGCCACAGGAGTTGTGCTGTACAGCTCGCAGTAGCAATGTATTCAGCTTCAACAATGGATGTTGAAACTACTGCTTGCTTTTTGCTTTGCCAAGAGACTAAGCAATCACCTAGAAACTGGCACCCTCCTGAAGTGGACTTCCCTGTGGTGTTACATCTAGCAAAGTCACTGTCTAAAAAGCATGAAAGCTTGATATTCCCATTAGCTAGATACCAGATACCAAGTGTGGGAGCACCTTTTATGTATCTAAAGATCCTTTTTACAACAATGAGATTTGATTTTCTGGGAGCTGATTGACTTCTTGCACAGACACATGTTGCAAACATGATGTTTGGTCTAGATGCAGTTAGTTACAGTAAAGACCCAATCATGCTTCTATAAAGTGTTTGGTCAATCAGCTCATCCTTTTCATCAGACATGACAAGCTTATTTGTTGCCATGGGTGTGCTGCATGGTTTACAATTATTCATATCAAATTTATTTAAAAGTTCTTTAGCATATTAGCTTTGATGAATGAAAATTCCATTTTGCATTTGCTGAACTTGGAGACCAAGAAATCATTGCAGCTCACCCATTGCACTCATTTCAAACTCAGCTGTCATGAGTTCCCTAAACTCTTCACACATTTTATTACATGTGCTTCCAAAAATAATGTCATCCACATAAATTTGGACAATCATTAAATCCTTTCCTCTCCATTTTAGAAACAGTGTTATATCAATGGTACCTCTTTTGAAACCATTTGAGGGTAGAAAGGTGGAAAGAGTTTCATACCAGGCCCTAGGTGCTTGTTTCAGGCCATACAAGGCTTTGTTTAGCCTGTAGACATGATCTGGATAAAATGGATCCTCAAAACCTAGAGGTTGACAGACATACACCTCTTCTTGAATTGTACCATAGAGGAAAGCACTTTTGATATCCATTTGGAACACCTTCATGTTGTGGTTGACAACAAAGGCCAGGAACAGTCTTATACCTTCCAATCTTGCTACAGGGGCAAATGTTGCATCATAATCAATCCCCTCTTCCTGTGTGTAACCTTGAACCACAAGCCTGGCTTTATTCTTGACAACAATGCCCCTTTCATCAGTTTTGTTTTTGAAGACCCACTTTGTGCCGATGGGGCTGACATCTTTTGGTAGTGGTACAAGCTCCCATACTTGTCGTCTTTTAAACTGTTGGAGCTCTTCTTGCATGGCTTGTACCCAGCTGTTGTCTTTTAGTGCCTCTTGGTACTTAACTGGCTGATGGAGTGATAGAAAACTAGCAAAAAGACAAATGTTTTGGGATTGGCTTCTTGTGAGCACCCCTTCATTGATGTTGCCAATGATTTGATCAGGTGGATGAGATCTCAAGAAGATTAAATCTCCTTGGTATGGTATGATGGCATTTGTTGGTGAAGGCTGCAGATGTGTATCATCAGAGCTAACCACTGCTGGTGACTTTGATGATCCAGCAGTGGCTTCAAAAGGTGGTGGAATAGGAGGTAATGGTGTGGACACATGCTAACTTTTATCCACTGTTTGGGGACTTTTGTCAGCAGTGTTTGATGATGTGGAAGCAGTGGTTGATGGGCTACTTTGGTCAACAACTGTTGAGGTAGCAGTGGTTGAGCTTTGACAGCTGTTTTGTAAAACTGATGCTTTTCCCATTGTGGCAAACTTTTGTTGAGGAATGATGATCTCATACCCATAGTCTGGTGATGAATCCTCTGATGGACCTGCATTGTTAGTCTTGACAGCAGTGTTTTCAAAAGTGAATTTATCAAGATCAAACAGATCTGCAGGATTTGCTGGGATTTTCATTGATGAAAGTTCATTGAACTTTACATTCAAGGTCTCCTCCACTGCTTTGGTTTGTGTATTAAACACTTTGTAGGCCATGGCAGTGGTTGAGTATCCCAAGTGATAACCACAATCTACTTTGGCTGCAAATTTTGAGATGGAATCTTTTAAATTCAAAATAAAGCATGGGCAGCCAAATACTTTGATATGTGAGATCAGTGGTTTGATTTTATACAGAATTTCATAAGCAGTCTTTTTGTGCCTGGGGTTTATTAAAACTCTGTTTTGGACATAGCAAGCAGTGTTTACTGCCTCTGCCCAAAAAGTTAATGGCAAACCTGAATCAGCAAGCATGGTTCTGGCAGCCTCAATCAAAGTTCTGTTCTTTCTTTCAACTACCCCATTTTGCTCTGGTGTTCTAGGGATGCTGTACTGCCTTACAATCCCTTTTTTCACACAGAAGGCATCCAACTCCTTATTTTTGAATTCTGTGCCATTGTCACTCCTGAAGACTTTTACTGGAAGGTCAAATTGGTTTTCAACATGTGTCACAAAGTCTTGCAAAATGCCTGCAGTCTCATCTTTTGAGTGTAAAAAGAAAGTCCATGTAAACCTAGAGAAGTCATCAATAATAACCAAACAATATCTCTTCTTTTTGAGACTCATGACTTAAACTGGGCCAAACAAATCCATGTGCAGCATTTGCAAACACTGGGTTATTTTGGACTCTTCAATGGACTTAAAGGAGCTTTTATGCTGTTTTCCTTTTAAACAGGAAACACAATGCTCAGGACATGAAAACAGTTTTTGTGGCAAGCCTCTTAGAATGCCATTTTTTTGAAATTTCAGTGATTGTCTTGAGATTTGTGTGCCCCAGTCTCCTGTGCCAAAGTTCTGTCTCTTTGTTAGAGGCAGCTGAGAACAGACAGGCATCAGCTCTGGGACACTCTTTTGACATATCAACAACATAAACATTGCCACTTCTTTGAGCAACAAGTTTTGTTTTTCCAGTTTTTATTATTGCTTCAATCTTTTCAACCATTTCTGGTCCAACAATCCTACAACACTCCTTTGTGAAGAATGACCCATACCCCTTATCACTCATTTGTGAAACACTCAGGAGGTTGAATTTCAGATTGTCTATCAGATTGACATTTTCAAATTTTACATTTCCAGACTGCACAGTTCCAGACCCCAGAACTTTCCCTTTACTATTTTTCCCAAAGGATATATCACCCCCTCCATGAATTTTGAAATCTTTGAGTAGGGCTTTACATCCTGTCATGTGCCTGGAGCCTCCACTATCTACATACCAAAGGCTATATAAGCATGCAGAAGCTCCCTGCACATGAAGTAAAAGGATTAGTTCATTAGGGTTTCCAAAGCCAATAAGGCTTTGGATGGGGTCTCAACAGTGTCTGGGATGGATCCAGATTGATGGACAGTGGTTAGGTCAGGGGTTTGGACAGCTTTAGGACTGTTTCTTTCTAACCACTGTTGTGGGTTTTGCCCAATCACCTGTTGGTACCCAAAAGGGTGCCTGTTCACTTTGGGTTTAGAGGGCCTTTTGTAGGTCTCATAAACGTGTGGAATCCTTTGGTAAGATGATTGTTCCTTGCCTTTTCTGAATTGGTTGGCAGGGGGTGCATCAGTAACCTGAACATCTCTTTTGACAGATGTTTGGTTCAGCTGTTTTGTGACAGCTGTTTGAACTGGCACAAACAGTGGTTGGTTCTTGGTGAATTTGACAAATGATGTTGATGGACTCAAGGATGTTTTAGCTATGTACTCATTCTTTTTCACATCAAAGTTTTTGAGATACACACATGCTTGAGTTTTGTGGTTTGTTTTACCACAGATGGTGCAGCTCTCAGCAGGGACAATGACACTTGTTTTGTTTAGATCATATGCTTTTAGATGAAAACAGTCTTTTCTTAGATGGTTTCTCTTTTCACAAAATTCACAAAACAAGTTATTGATCTTTTCCCTCTTTTTTCTCTTTTCAGACTCCTTTGCAACAGAGTTTTTAACCTTTGTTGGGATGTCCTTAAGAGGAATGACTTTTGCTTTTGGAGCTTTAACGCCATCAGTGGTTGTAAAATCCACGGGCTTGAAATTTTCAAGAATATCACACTCATCAGACCATGTGGGTTTAAATTGGTATTTCTCAATTTCCTCAAAAGTAGAGGATCCCACTGATCTGTCAAGTGTGATTTTGTTACCAAGTTTATCAGTGATTTTCACTTCTTGGCCATTCTTGTTTGTGGGAATGAATTATGTGGTTACATCAGTGGTTTGAACAGATTTTTCAAAAGCTGTGTTTTCATCATTATGTTTTCTATAACCAACACCAAATTTCACATTGCTTTTAATCTGTTTTTCAAGCATTACCTCATATCCTTTGCAGGATTCCACCCATTTCTCACATGTGATTTGGGTGGACTCTAACTCCTTTTTGCAAACTTGGTATTTTTCTACCATAGTTTGGAGTTGAGTTTTGGTTATGCTTTGCTCTTCTTTGAGACTGCTGATCTCTTTATCCTTTTCAACCAATTTGTTTCTAAGCTCTTTTAATGACTTTTCAAATTTGACTTCATCAGTTAAGATTTTATCCCTAAGGTTTTCATTTACCTATTTGATGTTAGCAAATGCAATAATGCACTTGTCTGAACATAGTTTTTCAAGAACTTGAGGTGATACCTTGGCAGCAGCCATCATGGCACAATCACATTGATGATTTTCTTCATCATCAGCTCTTACTTATTTCTCACCTGCTCTCTTTTGCTTCCTCTTCTTCCTTGTCTTCTTTGGACCAGGGGTCTGTCAGTGGTTCAATCAGGGTTTCTGAATTTTCTCCCAGCAGCAGTTCACCAGCAACTGCAGTAACCACTGCTTTAGTCACCTCATCCACTGTTTCAACACTTAGCTATTCACCTTTAGTTTCTACCCCCTCTAGTATTGACTCTAATGCCATCAAACAAAATTCATCATTAGAAGGTTCATTAAAAGCACAGAGTGCAAAATTTTCATCGCCAATCTCATCAGGCATGTTGTTCCAGTTAACAAAGCCTTGAGTGAAGAAGCTTTGCTGATCTGGTTGTACCACTGCTGGAGCAGCTGTTTGAAGTGCAACAGGTTGCACTTGTGCCTAAGGGACATGGGTTTGGACATACTGAATTTGTGGAACAGTGGTTTGGACATAATGCACATGCACAGGGGTTGCAGCGTAGTGAGCAGTGTTAACATGGGCTGCAGGGGTATATTGGGTATAGTGAACAGTGCTTTGAGTTTGTGGTCTAGGGTTTGAGCTGGGATGAGTGATTATAGGACCAGTAGTTTGACTCTTGCATTCCCTAGCAAAATGACCTAGCCTATTGCACTTGTAACACTTGATTTTTTATTTATCCAACCCCACCCTTAAATTCCCTTGTAACCCTGGGAAATTTCTCCCTGTTCTTTTGTAGAATTTGCCTGTTCTTACACTAAGCAATGCCAATTGATGCAAGATGTCCATCTCTTCTAAGTCAGTGGGATCAAAGTGTTGCAAATCATTGAGTTCAAAGCACAAGTTATCTGACATCTGGTTTTCACAATTTGCAGTAAAAGCATAATTTGCAGAGTGAGGATTAGGGTTGTTAAAATTTCCACCAGCAGTTATATCAATAAAGTGATCATAACCCTGATCCTTACCACTGCTACCATATTCTGCCTGAACAAAAAGAGTTGTGCTACCGAATGAATAATCATCAGTAATTTTGCCAGACTCTTGCAACTTCTTTTTCTGGTTAACTCCCTTTCATAGGTCAGGAGTCAACCATGAAGTTGGGTCAGGGTCAGATCTTTGAACTCAACAAAGTTTCTAGTAACAAATGCAATGGTGTCCCATTTTTCTGGTAATGACCTAAGGAACCTGCTATTTTGAGTTGAATTTGGAAATGTTACTTTAACAAGCCTTAGTTCACTAATGAGACAACTGAATCTCTCAAATTGCTGAGTCAATGATTCACCCTTGATGTGACAAAATCTTTCATACTGCTGATTCAGAATTTCCCTATTGTTTTCAATAACTTCTTCTGTTCCCCCAAACTGTTCCTTCAGAGCATCCCATAACTCTTTGGCACTGTTACAATGTAACAGTCCAGCATAGATCTCATTCGGTAATGCAGATGCTATGATGCTAAATGCTTTGGCATCGAGTTCGAACTTTTGAAAATCAGTTTCAGTATAGTTTTCAGTTGGTTTAGGAACGAACTTCTTTGCATCCTCAGCACTTGGCACCACAGGAACATGGGGACCAAAAACAACAGACCTCCAACATCCAGTGTTCTATTGAGCAAGGATGTGACCCATCCTTCTCTCCCAGATGTTGTATTCATTACGTTTAAGGATGGGTGGTTTAAAAAGCGAGCCAATGTTATTTTTATCATCTTGTGATTGTGACGTCATCCTGGTTGTTTTACAGGCACTGATTAATCAAATTTGATGGTGATTAAACATTGCTCTGTTTTTCAATAAAACGAACAAACTATCAGTATCAACTTTTATGAGCTGAACTATTTACATCAAAATGATTGTTAAATCAAATTTGAGTGTCCAAGCTCTGATACTAATTGTTAGGATCTGAGTTTGGTTTTGATTGTGTTTTACGTTTGAATTAAGATGAAGATGGATGAGTTGTGCAGCGGAATTAAGATGGAAACAAACTTTTCACACAATCAAACGAGAGAATTGCTTTAATCAAACATTTTTCACAAAGAACCGAAAGATTGAATTTATTTCAATAACGATTACAATGCAATGTATGAATACAAACTCCCCCTCAGCCTGAGCTCACAGTGTTTGTTCGTGCAGGAAGAAGATTATGCAAAGAGCTAATAGAACAGTACAGAGCACTGTTCTATTTATAGGCACGAGCAAACCACTGAAGCATCTAAACTGGCGTCACCATGAAAGTGACATCTAACCTCCTAACAAACTCTAACCTCTGATCCATACAACCTCTGCTATGCTAAACTACTGTTATTACATTTCATTTCATTAAAACATCTAAACTACTGCTGCATCATTCCACTAATATGAACGTAGCAGTACTTGTCCGGATCAGCAGAGCTTGACTCAAGGCAGTAGATTGAACAGCAGAGCTTTAGTCTTCTATCAGGCTTTTACTTGATCAGCAGTTTGCAGGTCAACAGTTTGTACGATCAGTAGATAGGAGGTCAGTAGATGTTGAAACCACTTTCAAGGGAAGAGACTTATATGCATAACATCTGCTTATTCTGGATCCACTGCTCTGATCCAGTTTTGGCTTTAATTATCTGTTCCTTTGGTAGGGTTCAATCCCAACAATTGTTCATTGCATCATAACACTAAAGTGACAATAAGATTTAAGTAAACTGATTTCATTTCATTTCAAAGTGGGTTACAATACAAGAAACTCAAGTACAATAAGTTCTAATACAACAAGCAAATACAACAAAACATAATTCAAAATTGATACTATAGTTTAAAATCTACGATTTCTAAGTGTGTATCTAAGGCTTCAACACTATGCTCATTAAGTCATCAGCATCATCATGCAACATGTTAAAAGTATAGTTCAACACAAAAATGCATTGGCGAGTATACATGTTTTCATACATAGCATAAATAAGTAAGTTTAAACAAATCCACATGGCAAGCTAACTAAACAAGATCAATAATAAACTGGCATGTGCATAACTAGTCAACCCAAAGTTTAAAAAAATAAGCTCTTAACATAACCCAATGTTCATAGGTGTGTTACTCCTATAGCGCTATACATGTTAAGGTTAGGCTCGTACGAAGTTAATGACAAGTTCAACACAAAACGTATAAACCCAAACTAAAGCATCAAGTATAACGTATGCATGCATGTATATGGATTGTTTGTGCATTTAGTATAGAAGTATGAGTGTAAGTTTAATAGATTAACATGTTACACCCCAAAATGTGGTAAAAGGAAAAGGGGGTTCAAGTATATTCACAGTTTTTCTAACTTTTAGCTAGAATCCCTGTAAGCGTAGTTTTGGCAGGGGTAGACGAACGCAATACAGGAATGCCGAGGTTATGATGGAACTAGTACAAGAATGCCGAGGTTACCCTATAGGTAAACAAAGGTGTGAGTGGAGGTTGGAGGATTTAAGATTACAGAGTTTAGGTATCTAGCATAGTAAGAAATTAACAAGTAAAACAACAGGGGTGTATTCTACCTATCAGTGATGAGAAACACTGAATCAAATTGACAAAACGGAATTATGAACATTTCATAAGAGTCTGTCTTGGGAATGATGTACAGTTCGTGCGGACGGGCGATCCGTGCGGATGAGCCATCCGTACGAACGGACTGTTGTCGGTCAGATTCTCATTTTTGAACTTTTAACTATTTAATCAGTTAGGTTCGTGATTCTGTTTGATTTGTTAATTATGATATACGTATATTAGTAGTCTAATAATAATAGAAGTCTCATAGAAGTCATGCATGGAGGTTGTTTAACCTCATTATATAACACCAAAGCACAAATCAGTTAAACTGATCGGTTGGTCATGTTTACAGGAAGGAATATAGAATACAAATACTTCTATCTACGTTCCAGAGTTAACCATATTAATCATAGCAATCTGGAAGTCAGTTGACGATTGGAAATCGTCGGAACTGATGAACAGTGCATTCGTACGGAAGAGGAATGTAACACCCGTCTCATAATAGACAAATTTTATGCAAAACTAGCATTAATTATATATAATTACGCCCATACATAAACTTTGATGAGTTAAAAGACATTCGTAGTTAAGTTGTACAAGATTACAAAAGTACTAGTAATTTAAAACATTCAATATTTCACATGTTTCAAAAAAAAACAACTACATTAATAACATCATTCGCGGAAGCTTCAAAAAAGTGTACGTTCGGTTCCTATCATATGCTCGATCTCCATCCGGAATGTCACCTACAACCCCTAATATCAAAACCAACATTAAGATTAGTTTTGACGAACATTAAAACGAATAAAACAGGGTCGGAATTTCAAAACATTAAAAACAAACAAAATTTCCTGCATTTCAGTCTGTCGCGGGGCGCGACAGACTTGAGCCCCTCTATCGCGGGCCGCCAGCGCCTCTGGCGAGGCGCGACCTTATCAACTGATTCTGTCGCGGGGTGCCAAAAACCCCTTTTCACAGACTGTTGCTTTTTTTATAGCTGCAGTTGCCCAGCTCCAAGATTTTTCCAAAACCCAACTTAAAACCTTTATAACTTTTGTTCTACATGACCGTTTAACGTGTTTCTTTTTCATACGTGTCCGTAATTCAATTGCCAACACGTCTATCATATTTATAATGAATAAAAGTTCGGTTTAAGGACTGAAAGCCTTTATATACCCTTTTACTTATTAGACCGGTTTAGTTTGTATCATACCTTTTACATATCTATAAGTTATGACCTCTAAACGTATTTACCCACTTCCTAGGCTTGTGATCATCGGCGCATCATTACCAATTTCATGGTTTTACGCATTTGTGATCCACAATCACCAAGTGACATTAAATTCACTTCCATAATATCTACTAAACATTTATTCGACCCGTTTGGCTCATTTACGGAATCCACCATTTTCAACGACAACCAAACATTTTATAATCAAATTTTGACTCATTTAACTAAGTGGTGATCATCGTTACTTCTACTAATTTAACCCTTACTTAAAAATACAATTTTGAGTGACTACAATATCCAATTAACATAGTGTAACGAAACAAGGTTACATACCTTTAAATCGCTCCCTTCAAACGCGTATCACCACCGGCTTGTCCGCTTGACGTTCCGGTTTCCTTTCCTATAGAGTTCAACCATGAATCATTTAGAACTCTTTTCATAACACATAACACATAGTTCTCCATAATATACAAGTATGCGTTTTAGTTCAAATTTCCAACTTTTGGCTTTCTTGTAGGCATTTCTGCAAACACCTAAAGGGCATAATTTCTTGAAATTTACAATCAAGCTCATGACTAATTATGTAGCCAAGATTAAACTTCAATTAAGCAAGTTCATATCAATTTTTCACATCAACATTCAGAAATTACTTCATAAAACTAAGATTACGTTAGAATGACAATAATAATCCTAATGTTTAACATGTTTCTACAAAAGCCATTAAACACCTACATTAGTGATTATGGAATTCACAAGGAATGAGAAAAATTTCAACAAACTAATGACTAGGGTTTATTCCTAGACACAATTTCATTCCAATTCCATCCAAACAACAATCATGCAAACATAATTTCAGATCATAAGTGTTCATCTAGATTTTTAGATGGAACCTTTAAATGAAATTTTACATACCTTGTGATCTCTTTACTGAGGAGATCACCAATCTATGCTTGGATTTCGATTTGGAACAGAATTTGGCCTTCAATTTGGACAATTTGTATGAACTAGGGTTTGGTGGAGGATTTTGGTCGTCCCCTGTGTTTTTGATCGAACCAGACATACACACAAGTGTGTGTTTGGTGTTTTTAATTTTGTTTTTAATAATATTAGTTTCAAACTTAACACCTTTGGCCCCCCAACTATTATTAGGTTCTTATTTTAGGTGTTTTTAACCCACTAACATATTACTACAAGACTTCTATCTAACTAGGTTATTTTTATTCCTAGTTAGTTCATTTTGTTTATTATCAACATCGAATTTGTAATAAAAGGTTTATATTTTCGGGGTGTTACAAGTCCACCCCCCTTAAAAGGGTGTCGTCCTTGAAACCGGTCGTCCTCGAAACCGGAATACGTACCAAATAATGTTTGGTAGAGACGTCGCATTTCCTCTTCGGATTCCCATGTCGTATCCAAACCCTTTATATGTTCCCACTTGATCTCCACTTACTCAATTTTCTTATTCTGCAAACATTTAACCTTCCGATCTAGAATCTCAATTGGCTTCACCGCATAATTAAGGCTATTGTCCACCTCGATGTCATCATAGTGGATATATGCCGTTTCCTCAGCTAGACACTTTCGGAGTTGTGACACGTGAAACATGCCATGGACCCCGCTCAATTCTTCCGGTAATTCAAGCCGATATGCTACCTTGCCAACCCGTCCAATAATTTTAAACGGTCCAATGAACCTCGGGCTTAATTTCTCTCTTTTTCTGAACTGGATAATGCCCTTCCAAGGGGATACTTTCAGCATAACTCTGTCGCCCACCTGAAATTCGATCGGTTTTCGTCTTTTGTCAGCATAAGACTTTTGTCTATCTTGAGCCGCTTTCAAATGGGCTCGAACCACATCAATTTTCTCGTTAGTGGTTCGAACTATATCTTTATGGGCCAGTTCACACGGACCCACCTCACCCCAACACCCCGGGGTTCTACACTTTCTACCATATAGCATCTCATACGGGGCCATGCCGATACTGGCATGGTAACTATTGTTATAAGAGAATTCTGCTAATGGTAAATAAACATCCCAACTGCCTACGAAATCGATAATACATGCCCTCAGCATCTCTTCTAATGTTTGTGTCGTTCTTTCACTCTGTCCATCCGTTTGAGGATGGTATGCAGTGCTAATAAATAATTTTGTTCCCATCTGGTCTTGGAAATCTCGCCAGAAGTTTGAAGTAAACCGGGTATCCCTGTCAGACACGATGGATATTGGTACTCCGTGGCATGCAACTATCTCATTAGTATACACTTCCGACATCTTTTCTGATGTATAAGTCTCACGTATAGGAATAAAGTGAGAACTTTTCGTCAGTCTATCAACAACTACCCATATAGCATCAAATCCTCGGTTCGTATTTGGTAGTTTGGTCAATAGGTCGATGGTGATATGTTCCCATTTCCAAACTGAAATATCCAATGGTTGAAGCTTACCATAGGGTCTTTGGTGTTCCGCCTTGACTTGTACACATGTCAAGCATTTTTCCACATATTTAGCCACATCCCTTTTCATTCTGGGCCACCAGTAATTTTGTTTCAAGTCGTTGTACATCTTGGTCGCTCCCGGATGGATTGCATAAAGCTTTTGTATGCTTCGTCAAGTAGAAGCTTTTTAACTCCACACGAGTTAGGAACCTATATTCTGCCGAATCGGGTTTTCAACCCATTGTTATCATATGTTAACTCTTTCATTTGGCCGAGGATTCTTTCTTTCTTTTAATTTTCTTCTTTCATTGCTTCAACTTGTGCTCCTCGGATTCGTTCGAGAAAACCCGAGGTCAGAATAAGCTGCATCGATCGTACCCGTATTGGAGCATAGTCTGT
Organism: Helianthus tuberosus; assembly: GCA_030545235.1. Classification (NCBI taxonomy): domain Eukaryota; kingdom Viridiplantae; phylum Streptophyta; class Magnoliopsida; order Asterales; family Asteraceae; genus Helianthus; species Helianthus tuberosus. Next base: position 30,738 of record JARYGA010051936.1, on the reverse strand, counting down.
CTTCCTGCTCAAAGCATCCGCCACTACGTTGGCTTTCACAGGATAATAATGAATTTCCCAGTCATAATCCTTTACCGTTTCCAACCATCGCCTTTATCTCATATTTAACTCCTTCTGATCGAAGAAGTATTTTAGGCTCTTGTGGTCGGTAAATATGGTGCACTTCACCCCGTATAAATAATGCCTCCATATTTTGAGCGCGAATACCACCGCTTCCAATTCGAGATCATGCGTAGGGTATTTCTTTTCGTTCACCTTCAGTTGCCTCGAAGCATAAGCTATCACTTTGCCTCGTTGCATTAAAACACAACCGAGTCCCAATTGTGATGCATCTAGGTAAACCACCAAATCATCGACTCCGTCCTGCAGAGTTAATACTGGAGCGTGGGTTAACTTTTCCTTAAGCGTTTGGAACGCTTTCTCTTGTTCAACACCCCATATGAATCTTTCCTCCTTGTGAGTCAATTTAGTTAACGGCAAAGCAATCTTGGAGAAATCTTGAATGAATCTCCTTTAGTATCCCGCAAGCCCTAAGAAGCTTCTGATTTCCGAAGGATTCTTCAGAGGGTTCCATTTTGACATTGTCTCTATTTTTTACGGATCTACTAGTACTCCATCGGCACTAATGATGTGTCCGAGAAATTGTAACTCCCGTAACCAGAAGGCACACTTTGAAAATTTTGCATATAGTCTTTCCCGTCTGAGTGTCTCTAACACTTCCTGTAAAAGATGCGCATGATCCGCCTCATTTTCCGAATATACCAGAATGTCGTCGATAAACACGATTACCGACTTGTCCAACATAGGTTTGCAAACCCGGTTCATGAGGTCCATGAAAGTCGCGGGTGCATTTGTCAATCCGAATGACATCACGAGAAACTCGTAATGTCCGTACCGCATACGAAAGGCCGTCTTCGGTACATCTTCTTCCTTGACCTTTAACTGATGATACCCCGATCTAAGGTCAATCTTGGAAAACCAATTCGCACCTTGTAGTTGGTCGAATAAATCATCAATTCTCGGGAGCGGGTATCGATTCTTCACCGTGAGTTTGTTTAACTCCCGGTAATCGATACACATTCGCATGCTCCCGTCTTTCTTTTTCACAAACAATACCGGTGCACCCCAAGGGGACACACTCGGCCTTATAAACCCCTTGTTGAGTAAGTCTTGAATCTGAGACATCAATTCTTGTAACTCCGATGGCGCGAGTCGGTATGGCGCCTTAGCTACAGGCTTCGCGCCCGGAACCAATTTGATTCCGAACTCTACTTCCCGTTCGGGCGGTACTCCCGGTATGTCTTCCAGAAACACGTCTTCATAATCATGTACCACCGGTACGTCTCCGATCTTCGGGGATTCTTTCCCTGGTTCATTTGCGTATATCATAAACACTCTACATCCATGCCTCATAAGCTTGTGAGCTTTTAACATTGAGAATATTACAGGATTACCTCCCTTCTCACCATAGATAATAACATGTTTTCCGCTCGGAGATGTTAACTTTATCTCTTTACGGAAACACACGACCTTTGCGTGGTGTCGGGATAACCAATCCATCTCAACAACCACTTGGAACTCTCCCATTGACATCGGGATTAGATCTATTGAGTATTCTTCGTCATCAATACTTAGTTTGCAGTTTTGACAAACATCACATACTATAAAGCTCTTGTTGTCCCCTATTTCAACTTCTAAGGGCATAGGTAATTTCCTGAATATAAATGAAGGATGTCGAATAAATCCATGTGAAATAAAGGATTTATTCACACCCGTATCGAATAATACACATGTAGGAATTGAGTTTATCGCGAATATACCTGAGACCACATCGGGTTCTATTTTCGCTTCAGCCGCGGTTAGTTGGAAGGATCTGGCCTTCGCCCTTTGAGTTTCTGTTGGAGATTCTTTGTTATCTTTCTTTCCGATCAATTCCGGGCATTTAGATTTCTTATGGCCCGGCTGGTAGTGTTTATAGCAAACAGAAACCTTTCCCAGGCATAGTGAAGCCGTGTGCCCCGTCTTTCCGCATATGGGACCCGGTTTGTCTTTGAAGCGACACTCGCCTTTATGCCCCTTCCCGCACACTTTACAACTTGGCGATCCACCCTTGACATCAGATTTTCTTACCTACTCCGTTGTTCTCGCCTTCTTTGTAGGGCTTGGATTTACATCCTGTGCCCTTCATTCACCCATCTCTACTTGCTTCTTTAATTCAATCTCCCGCTCCGGGCGATGTTAATGATTTTGGTGAGTGTTTCATACTTTGAGGGAGTCATGAACTCCCGATATTCAGCTCTCAACATGTTGTAATAGTAGTATATTTTCTGCTCATCAGTCATTACTAACTCATCACAGAATCTCAGCTTATCTAGGAAAATACACGTGATCTTATCAATTGATTAACTCTTTTGCCTTAACCGGATGAATTCCTCCTTGATTCTGTTGATGACTGCCTTGGGACCGTGGTGTTTAAGGAATGGTACCTTAAACTAGTCCCACGTGATAGCCTTTGCCGCTTCAACCCCAATCTCCTTCTTCTTGTTATCCCACCAATCCTTGGCTTGACCCCTTAACTGACCAGTACCGTAAGCTACAAAATCGCTTACTTCATAGTGGGTCCTTTCAAACACCCCTTCGATATCACTTAGCCATTGTTGGCATATTATTTGGTCAACCTCTCCATTGTAAATTGGCGGTTTACAAGCCATAAACTCTTTGTATGAGCAACCTTTCCGTTCTCCGGATTTTTCCTTCACTAGGTTGACATTGTCTGCCAACCTTTTAATCCGTTCTTCGACTACTGAAAGCACCGTACTTTGGATCTTGTCTATAAAACCGGATAGACTGTTCTCGATTACCTTTCCTACCTCTTCGGCAATCACTTCTTTCATTTGTTCGGTGACTATCAGCACCGCATCATTGTTACCTTTTTCCGTCATCTTGAAACTGAAATGTTTATACCAATTATTAAACATTTCATTTTATAATATATACTTTATTCACATTGGTTTAGCCAAGTTCATAACTTGCTTTAACCCTTCTCCTTTAGTGCACTTTCCAGGTTCGAGTGTGTTAACACGCTCTTCCCGTGCACATCAATTTATACTTCTTTTTCTAACATTTAACAAAATCTACCAAAGTAACTAATTCTTATCGGATGTTTGATCAAGCTTGAACCGAACACACTTTGTTAACAACCTTTGAGCTCTGATTACCAACTTGTAACACCCGTCTCATAATAGATAAATTTTATGCAAAACTAGCATTAATTATATATAATTACGCCCATATAGAAACTTTGATGAGTTTAAAGACATTCATAGTTAAGTTGTGCAAGATTACAAAAGTACTAGTAACTTAAAACATTCAGTAATTCACATGTTTAAAAAAAACAACTACATTAATAACATCATCCGCGGAAGCTTCAAAAAAGTGTGCTTTCGGTTCCTATCATATTCTCGATCGCCATCCGGAATGTCACCTACTACCCCTAAATATCAAAACCAACATTAAGATTAGTTTTGACGAACATTAAAACGATTAAAACAGGTTTGAAATTTCAAAACATTAAAAACAAACAAAGTTTCCAGCATTTCATTCTTTCGCGGGGCGCGACAGACTTGAGCCCCTCTCTCGCGGGCCGCCAGCGCCTCTGGTGGGGCGCGACCTTATAAACTGATTCTGTCGCGGGGCTCTAGAAACCCAACTTAAAACCTTCATAACTTTTGTTCTACATGACCGTTTTACGTGTTTCTTTTTCCTACGTGTCCGTAATTCAAATGCCAACACGTCTATCATATTTATAATGAATAAAAGTTTGGTTTAAGGACTGAAAGCATTTATGATCCACAATGGCCAAGTGACATTAAATTCACTTCCATAATATCTACTAAACATTTATTCGACTTGTTTGGCTCATTTATGGAATCCACCATTTTCAACGACAACCAAACATTTTATAATCAGATTTTGACTCGTTTAACTAAGTGGTGATCATCATCACTTCTACTAATGTAACCCTTTCTTAAAAATACAATTTTGAGTGACTACAATATACAATTATCATAGTGTAACGAAACAAGGTTACATACCTTTAAAGCGCTCCCTTCAAACGCGTTTCACCTCCGGCTTGTCCGCTTGACGTTCCGGTTTCCTTTCCTATAGAGTTCAACCACCAATCGTTTAGAACTCTTTTCATAACACATAACGCATAGTTCGCCATAATATACAAGTATGGGTTTTAGTTCAAATTTCCAACTTTTGGCTTTCTTTTAGGCATTTCTACAAACACCTAAAGGGCATAATTTCTTGAAATTTACAATCAAGTTCATGACTAATTGTGTAGCTAAGATTAAACATCAATTAAGCAAGTTCATGTCAATTTTCACATCAACATTTGGAAATTAATTCATAAAACTCAGATTACATTAGAATGACAATCATAATCCTAATGTTTAACATGTTTCTATAAAACCCATTAAACACCTACATTGGTGATTATGGAATTCATAAGGAATGAACAAAATTTCAACAAGCTAATGACAAGGGTTTATTCCTAGACACAATTTCATTCCAATTCCATCCAAACAGCAATCATGCAAACATAATTTCAAATCATAAGTTATAACAACCCTAAAGAAAAACCGACACCCTCATAAAATTTCCGACATCCTAAAAATAATTAAAATATCCCAATATGTCCCTAAAATATCCCCCATACGTGAAAACGAACCCCGAATACCTTGAATATTATTAAAAATAATTAAAAATAAAATTTCGGGATATTCGCGGGCCGCGTAGACCCCTTAAGGATCTTACGCGGGCCACTAGAGATCAAGAACGCGGTAAACCCTTGTGCTGACATGTGTCCGACTCGTGTTGAACCTACTAGCTGACCCGGATCACCTACGCCGTTGACCATCTTTGACGTGGGCCGCGTAGGCCTTAGCCTACCTTTACGCGGACCGCGAGAAACTCGAGATGAGGCCCTATATAATGGGAGCTCGGGATATCAGTTTCAGTCGCTCAATTTCTTTCCTTTCTTACGAATTTCCACATAGTAGAAGCTATACTCGGGTATAATACCCCCTAAATAACGAAGTTCTGCTCCGTTGTAAGTATCATAGCCCCTGGATACATATTAGATACTCTGCCTGATTGATCTATGGTTCCATAACGGCTGTCGTGGTTCTGCCCAACGTAGTCGTTGGAATGCCGTCTCGGGGAGGGTATTACTAATGTCAAAATGGGTTATTATACTAACACGTGTGTATTTGTGTAAATTATAGATTGTCACCAGGAAACCCTAAAGGATAATCTAAGACAGCAATGTGAGTAATCTCCTTTTTGTTAACTGTTTTTACAATAGGAAACCCTATAGATTGTCACACAATTAATTATATATTAAATAGTTATTAAGTATTTGTAAGGATACAATTATCGTCGGTATGTTGGGGTTTTGTATACAAATTTTTTTACTGGAGGGGTAACATTTCCACAAGTCGGGTCTGACAGTACCGTGGGTGATAATTGTTATGACTTGGAAACAAATATAATTGCGAGATCGCCCTCAATACTGTACAATGGATTTTACTTAAACTTGATTAAACTGGGGTTCACTCACTAGTATTTTCCACTGACAAAATGTTTTTAAAACGCGTTTCAGGTAACAAATTGTGAAAGTCCAATACAAGCCAGCTGGACAGCAGTGAAGGCTTGGAAAAGTGGCAATAAAGTTACCTAAAATAAAATAGATGTTTTTATTAAATAAAATAGGATTTATTCCTATCAAAATGTGTGTTCTGCAAACTTGGGTTTTATCCCATGTGTTTAATGTTATGAAAATGTGGTATTTTACTCTGATCAAACATTTCCTAACTACGGTCCTGATGAAATTTCCGCTGCCAAATTAGACAATACCCGATACCACCGAAACTGGCTCGCGGCCACCCGTTCCCGAGGAAATAGGGATCGGGGGTTGGGACAGAAGGTGGTATCAGAGCTAAGCCACTGATTCAGCCACAGAAGTGTTCTACTGACATCAAAATTTAAATTGTTATGAAATAAATTATGGGAATACGTGCATAATTGTATTTCTTGTTATGTGTTATTTGACTATTTGTTAGGTTATAGTATGAGCGACCAAGGACCATCTGACACGTACCGTCAATTGTCTAGTTCGCCTAGAGGCGAAGGTGCCTCTTCTCAGCCTGCCCTCTCAGGGTACTCTGCTGATACGGAAGAAGGAATATTCATGTTTAAAGCCCAGTCCGAGGAGCCATTCCCTCAGAAAAAGAGAGGATGGTTCAGTCGAGGGGCACATGAGCATAGGAAGCGTATGAAAAAGTTACAAGACCAGAGAGCACTAGCAGCAACCAAAAGAGAAACCGATGCCTATACCTAGGAAATGATTAATAGAGGTATAGCCAACATCCACATCTTAGCAACCACTGCAGCTGACCCTAACCTAGAACAAATGATAGCATCCCAACCACAACCACAACCACTAATTCTTGACCAACCAATGGAAATAGAAAACCCTGAAAACCAAGTAGAAATGCATGATTTTAACCCGGAGTAAATACCTAGGGTACCTGCACCAAACCCCTTAGACCCAAATTACGACCCAAGGTGGGACGACAGTAGGGATTATGTGCAACGTTACCCGATACACGAAGACATACCCATGCCAAACCTAGGAGCCTACCCAGGGTTAGATCCTCTAGATCCCTATTACGATAATGATATATTCATTAGGGAGATTCTAGAAAATCCTTACCCATACCAGGCCCCGATACCTCCATACCAGGATCTCGCACCCCAGATTCCGAACCCGGTCCTAGAACCTGCACCCCCAATGAGTGCAAACAATGTACAAGAACTTAGGACATTTGGTGAAGAAATTTTAGAGAGTAGTGAACGAATGAGACAGGTGGGAGAGCGACTCGTCTGAAAGTATGACGAGCGCAATATGGATTTCTGGATGAATCCATATCCATGAATGTAATGGTGGAGACGATAGTAGTAATAATAATAATAATAATAATAATAATAAAATATGCATGTATGTGTATGAAAAAAACTGCGGATGCCTATTACTTTTAGTATAATTTTTATTTCAGTTAGTATTGTAATTTTAATTTCAGTACTGGTGTGTAATAGATGCATATTATATGAATAGAGTAAAGTCGCAATGATCGACGCTTTTGACCAAAAATGTGTCATGTGATTAGCTATATTAAATATTATTTTGTGATACTAATATGTGGTAACTGTTTAAAATTCAGATGGCTGACGAAGGAAATCTCTTCTGAATATCGATAACCAGAGTAACATTAACTTGGTTAACGAGAATCCGAACAACAATAATAACAATTGAAACCAAGTGGATAATAGTGCCATCCAACACATAATGGCACAAGGAATTATAGATGCAATGCCATTTATTATTCAAACGGTTCCGGAAGCGAATAATAAAAGTAAGCACAACAGTAAGCGACCAACTGAACCAGAACACAGCGTAAACAATGGACCTGTATTTCAAGTGCCCATTCCCAAAAGAAGAAGAACCATGCCTTATGGTAGTTCTTATAGGAATTCTGGTCCTGCAAACCAATAGAATTCTCGGGCAATGAAGGACCCATTGCAACTCTACGCTGGATAGAAAAGACTGAGGCGGTTTTAAAAATAAGCAAGTGTGCTGAAGAAAACAAAATAATGTTTGCTTCTAATTTGTTTAAGAACTCAGCCTTAGAATGGTGGAACACTATCCTCCAGTCAAGAGGAAGTGATAGGGTGTATAATATGGAATGAGAAGAATTTAAAAATATGGTAGAAAGGAAATTCTGCCCGCCCAATGAAAAGGAACAGATAGCAAATAAGTTTTTGAACCTTAGAATGACCGGGGTAGATAGTAAGTGTTATACTACTACATTCTTTGAATACGCTAGAATAGTACCAACCCTTGCATCACCTGAATCAGTATTAAACTCCCGTTACATATGGGGATTAAGTGGAGAGATTAGACATGTAGTCAAGGCAGCTAGACCCCAAACTATAGAAGAAGCTGTAGAACTAGCAAATACCTTGACAGATGAATTAATCCGTACTAGAGAAGAAGATCAGAGAAGAAACCTAGCTCAGAGGCTTACCCAACAATTCCGTTCTGGAAATTCCAACTGTAGAAATTTAGGATCTACCTCTGCACCATACTACAAGGCCTGCAAGAAGAAGCATTCGGGAAAATGCTCCACTCATTGCAATTTCTGCAAGATGCCAGGACACAAGGAAGAAGATTGTAGGAGGAAATCCAATAATGGACTGTGCTTCAACTGTGGAGAAAAAGGTCACATCAAGCCGAACTGTCCAAAACTAGCTCCAACCGCGAACAACAAGAACACTAAAAACGCTAGAGCATTTGTTCTGACTGCAGATGAAGCCAAAATGATTCCGGTCGTCATAGCCGGTACGTTTTTAGTTAATGATGTTTTTGCTAAAGTATTATTTAACTCTGGTGCAAACCAAAGTTTTATTAATACTTCATTTTGCAAACTTTTAAATCAATCATTAACTAAACTTCCACAAGAATGTCTAGTAGAAACAGCTAATGGAGAAACTGTTAGGATTTCTGAAATCTTGCAGGGAGCAAGAATAGAGATTTTAAATCAAAAGTTTATTGAAAACCTTTACCCAATGAATCTGGCAGGATTTGATATCATTTTAGGAATGGATTGGTTAATAGCCAATAAAGCTAATATTTTATGTGATCAAAAGTCAATTCAAATAAATTCACCAAAGGGTGAAAAGATCAAAGGAGATAAACCATCTAGATCCACGAAATTCATCTCTGTAATGAAAATTGCAAGCTATATAAGAAAAGGATCTATAGTGTATTTGATTTCTATAATCACTAACACTAAAGGAAAAGAACTAAAAGACATTCCTGTAGGACTACCGTGTAACACCTGTGCCTCCACGGCCATCAAACAAATACCAAAATAATGAAATATTATATTTCATACTTGGGATTTGTAAAAATATGTGTATCATTTGCACATATCAAATTTTGTTCAATTCCAAACTCTAAATCGCTTTCTGGAAGGTTATACGCGCACCGATGCGTAAATATAACCAGTTTAATGCAACAAACGCTCCGGAATAGTGACATAGGCTTAACATACCTTAAATAACCTTTACATAACTTAGAAATAAGTTTTGAAGGCTTTGGTATGGCAAAAACAAGTTAATTCACTTACAGGGACTAAATATGACAAACTGCGAAAGTATGTCAATTTGAACTGTAACGAACATTCCGGAACATAACCATAAGTTAAACACACCTTAAATATCCTTTACATAGCTTAGAAATAGGCTTTGAGGGGTTTGTTGTGCTAAAATAAACTTTTGGATCATTCAGGGACTAAAAGTGTCAAAAAGTGCACAAGTTTGCATTTTCGCGCATAACTTACGTTCTGAATACATCCGGACATCCAAAAATTTATGTAAGCATGACTATATTATATTTTAGTGTTCGCCATAAGAAAAACCCATTCGTTTCGTCATTTGGATCGTTTTTCGCGCTTGTGCGCATTCCGTCGTAATTAAGCGAACATCGCGTTCGTACGACCAAACGAACCATTATCCGGCATATTTTTGAGCATGTTTTGAGTTCCCTATACTTTAACTTCATTTTAGAGCCTTGAAATGAGGTTAACGGGGTTCAAACGCATCGAAAAAGGCCTTAAAACACAACAGGGACCATTTCTGCCAACTTTGAAACATTTCTGAATCAGAGGAGGGCTAGCGTAGCGCGAGCCCTATAGGCTTTACCAGTCGCGCTACGCGACTGCCTATGCTGGACAGAAAACATGCAGAAAACTCAGTTTTGCATTTTCGGGACCAGATTCGATGTATTAGCCGCTGTTTAATTCACAACCACACATTCTAACATGCTTAGTCAGCGGATAAGGATGGAATTTAGGAACCATGACTTTGCAACACATGTATGGATGGAATTTAAGGCACGTTTTCCATGAAGTGATCTTAACGGTTCGGGTATTCCTATAAATACCCATTCACCCCCATTGCTAAAATCACTAGAATTCTGAATTGAGAACCTCTAAGTTGAAACCATTGTTTCATACCTGAGATTCTTGACTCGGGATTAGCATTCGGGGACCCTTCGTAAGTATTCTTTCGTTCTTTTCCTTATTTTATTGCTTTTCGAGTCAGAAAGTCAAACTTTGTTTGACTTTCAGCGTTGACCAGTAATGGTCAATGCGAAGTTCGTTTGAACTTCGCAACGTGAGTGTAATCACGTTGGTCATAGTCCCTTGGGACTATGCCCACTGATTACCACGTTGTCTAGGGTCGTAGGGTAGGCGATCTAATAAATCGCCTATACCTTCGAACTCGACCCATTTGGTCGATCATTAGGATCCGACCAAATACATTAGGTGACCATAGTAGGTAGGGAATAACCTTCCGAGGTTATACCCTATGGTCACATCGTTTGAGTAGTTGTATGATAGGTAGTTTATATGTCTTAGGTAAATTACCAGAATACCCTTTTCATTTATAATTGGTAATTAAGCATATGTAACCTAAACTTTTATCACATAACTGATTATGTAACATGTTTAGGCATATAACACTTGTCATAGGACTAGTTAGACGGTCCGAACGCGTTTCACGCGCATGACGCGTTAAAGTAGCATAAGTTACCTTAATGGGTCGCGATGGGTCGAAAGCACTTAGGTTAGTCTCAATGTAGTATGTAGGCCTTGTTAAACCATATCATATGAGTTCCAATACTCATTTGGTTTACCAAGCCTCATCCTATCCGATATCTCGATTTAAGTCCGGTTTATTTATATAGTTTTAGATTGCCGACTGATTATGTGCTCTCTCTAGCTTTGTTTGGTTGTTGTTCAAGACCTCCAAGCATTCTCAGGCGAGTACATTATTCCCCTCTTTTACTGTTTTCAACTGTTTTGGGGTGACTCATATGTGCTAAATGCTTTATCAATGATTTCAATAACAATTACAATGTGGTTTCAAGAACGATTACAATAATTTCAAGAACAATTACAATGTGGTTTCAAGAACAATAACAATTATTTCAAGAACGCTAACAATGATTTCAAGAACGAATACAATGATTTAAAAAAACTAATAACAATTTCAAAAAGTGAACAAACTTGTTGGTTGTAGTTTACATAACCGATGACATTCATTAGCAATGATCAAGCCGACCAGTATTAGGTTATGGTACCATAGGATCTGACAAATCCCGTTATTTACTGCACCCATTGTTATGTGTGGGGGTTGTGGGTAGCGACTGAATCTATAATTATTAACTTATCCTTTGGTAAGGGTTTGTTAAGAACGAGAGCGAGAGCGAGTTGGAACGAGGAACGAGTCAAGAAGATTTGAATGTTATTAGAGAATCGACCATAAAGTAGTTTCACAATTAAAACAAGAACGACTAGAACGATTTTACAAAATGGGTTAACGATTGGGTAAACATCGGAACATGATTGACATTTGATCATGTATTTCCCACAAAACATAACTTTGATTTAAACCAAGTTTTACTTCAATACTTTGTTTTGTGCATATGGTTTAGTTAAGACATTTCACTTGCCATACATGGATATTTGACATAGACATTTGACATGGATATTTGATATAGACATTTGACATGGATATTTGACATAGACATTTTGACATGATTTACATCTTGACATGAATACTTTGACATATTATTCAATACATTTGACAATTGATTTAAACATAGACATTTTACATTGTTTGGTTTGGTTTGAGTAAATGATTAAGTAACGATGCGGGTGTAATATGATACAAGCATGGTGGATACGCCGCTGGTACTTCCTATATATAAGTGGTTGTATGGTATTACATGTCGTAACGTTATTTGAATCATTTCAGTTTGAGACATAGAACATTTCATACAAATAACATACTTTTCACAAGACATTGATTTATAAACAACTTATCTTATGCAAACATATTTTACATGGTTACTCATTTAACCATGCATTATTTTCTTATTTATACATATCATCTGAACTTATTGTTTTTCAAATGATTTACAAAGACAAAGCAAATTACGAGGTTCATGACTAAACATTTTCTTAAAACAGAAGTCATGAATCTTATTTTCACAAAACCTATGTATCTCGCCAGCATTTCTTTGCTGACCTCGTTTTCACATATGTTTCAGGTATTGTTGGATGATATCGATTGATAAGATGCATGCTCACATAGGACTGGACAAGGCCTTAGTGACTCAATAACAATGATAGACTATGTTTAAATAGTGTATTTAGATTTCCAGACGATGTAATTACTCAATGTTTAATAAAACGAAATACTTTTGATATCCATGGTCATGAAACATTAATTCTGTTGCAACACGCCCCGATGTTTCCGCCGCGATTTGTTGTTTTACGCGGTCAGGGTGTGACAGAAAAGATGGTATCAGAGCCAATGGTTATAGGGAATTAGGTTATTAGTAATGCTTTGACCTAGTCTATAACCTTCTTAGGACCCTAACGCGAGTTTACTTGCGTTTAGTCATAAAACAATACCGTCACCTATCCTTAGGTGACGACCACAACAAGAACATAAATTTCAAAACCGCTTTGAAAACTAATCATCTGTTCTAGGATGATTAATTTCTTGGTTTTGAACCTTCTATTGTAAGGTTTTGAACCCTCTGTTATATGGTTTTGAACCACTTTGAATTTTCAAAATCTCGTCAAGGTTTTGGGTTTTAAATAATGTGAACACGTGCAAACTGGAAGGGTGAATGCCTGTATTCTGGGTTTTCTGTCTAGGCAAGCACTTCGTATACATCTCATCAGACGCGAGACCAGTTGTGCTTACCTGGGAATTCTTGGGATGAGTGTTCACTTATAGGCGAGCATGTCTTCGCGATACATTATTTTTAACCTATTTACTTTGACTAATCACCAAGGTCGTTTGTTGCTTTGTAGTAACAAACAAATGACCACTATCTTTGCTTTCATCAGATTTGTTTCATCTCATTCTTTTCGTCTAAATTCTCTCACTCGTTTCCTTTCATGTTTCCTCTTTTAGACAATGCCTCCTCGACGCGAAAGCCAGATAGAGACTGCCGAGCTGGCAGAAATCATTGCGCAGCAAATGGCTGCTCAATTCCCAAACCTCTTTGCTCAATGGAACCAAGACAACAACAACAACAATGTGCTATGCAAATACAAGGATTTCAACCAGGCAAAACCACTCAAGTTTAGTGGTTCTGAAGGAGCAACTGGGCTTCTTCAGTGGTTCGAAAGCATTGAGAATACTTTTCGCCACGTGCAGTGCCCGGATAATCGTAAGGTCGAGTTCTCCTCGAGCGTGTTTCAGAAGAGGGCTCTTACATGGTGGAATGGGGTAATGAGAGACCGAGGTGCGGAAGTTGCTCTCGCACAGACATGGGCTGAACTTAGGGCTCTGATGATGAGGGAATTCTGTCCTCGTCATGAGCAGCGAGCTTTGGATAAGGAATTTGATGAGTTGAAGCAAGATAGTGGTGAGCACAGGGCGTATACTGATAGGTTTGAGGAGCTGAGTCTGCTTTGCCCTACAATGGTTACCCCACTTGACATAGCTATCGAAAGGTACATCGACGGCCTACCTGACTCGGTACAAGACATCCTTACTGGTAGTAACCCTGCCACACTCCGTCAGGCGATCGAGTTATCAGCGACATTGACTGAGTCGCAGATTCGGAAGAACAAGTTACACAGGAAGGGTGACAAGGGCAAGAAACAGTCAGCTGACAAGGAGGATGGCAAGAAAGGCCAAAACAAGAAGGGAAAGGAAGGTGAGACGTCAAAGAAATCAAGGAAGCGAAAGGGTGGTCAAAACTTTGCTGTTACAGCACAGACTGCACAAAACCCGCGGAACCAACCAGCTCAGCCACCTGCAAAGAAAGCATATGCCGGTACCGCACCTTATTGTGCACGCTGCAACGGTCATCATGCAGTACAACAAGCTTGCTGGCAATGCACGACGTGTGGTAAACTTGGGCATTTGGCCAAGGTTTGTCGTTTGGGACAAAATCAGGATGCTCAGGTTCAAGCTCCGATTCAAGGGAATGCTGTGAGATTCCCACTGGGTTCATGTTTCAACTGCAGAGAGATTGGTCATTTCCGTCACAACTGCCCGAGACTGATGAATGCAAATGCTAACGCAAACCCGAATGCGAACGTCAACATCAATGTAAATCCAGCACGCGGTCGAGTGTTTAACATCAATGAGGCACTCAATGATGAAGGAGTGAACAATTAGTATTTTGTTTTTCCTCTGGTTGGTATCTTGTAACATTTAAAGACAATGCGGTTGTTATATAAATAAAATTTGTGGTTTTATTTTTAACTAATGCAATTGTATGAATGTTTGATTCAACCTTATGATGTCAACACAAAGACAAAACTACTCGTGTGGTTCTGTCATTTTTATGATCACTTGTGATCTCCCTAAGAACCTCAAACACTTGTTCCTTTTAAATCTAAAGTATCTTATCGTCTTGCACCGTTCGAGATGCAAGAATTATCAAAACAGCTTCGAGAGTTGTCTGATAAAGGATTCATCCGTCCGAACTTTTCACCTTAGAGAAGCTACTGTTCTCCTTGTGAAAAGGAGAATGGATCTTTTCGAATTCATATCGATTAACGTAAGCCTGTTAAGCTTACCATCAAGAATCGATATCCACTACCTTAAATCGATGATCTCTCCGATCATCTGCAGAGCGCTTCATGCTTTTCCAAGATCGATTTGCGTTCTGGGTATCATCAACTTCGGATGCTCGAAGAAGATATTCCCAAAACGGCTTTCTGCACGAAGTATGGCCATTACGAGTTTACAGTCAGGCCTTTTGGATTGACAAATGCTCCAGCCATCTGCATGGACTTAATAAATAGAGTCTACAAGTCTTATTTGGATCAGATCGTCATTGTTATTATTGATGACATTTTGATCTATTCATGTCCTGAGCCAATCACGATCAACACCTTCGTTGACATCGGAGCCCTGATTGAATTCCTTGTACACTTTAAAATGTACAAAACAACTCAATTAGGACAAACCGAATTCCTTTTAAGATCTTCCTATCTTCATAGTTAGATTCTTGAAAATATTGAAAGTGCCAAAGGAAATCCACGGATTGGGTTCCTGGTATGCTTTAAATACCCGTGTCCAAAGATAACAAATTAAAGGTCAAATTGAACGATTATGCGATTGAACGAGTATGCAATTATGCGATTATGTGTTTATGTGTTATGTATTCTCCTCTATGTTTTTGTGTTTTTATACTCTGGATAATTCGTTATCCAAATCCTCGTAGAATCTTTTATATCCTCATATGAGGGATTCGTAGTAGGATATTCAAAAGGTACTACCTTAAATCCTTATGGGCTTCTACGTAGTAGTTAAGACCCTTGGATTATATAGTACCACTCCATGATTCTTAAGAGACCTTAAGTGGTCTAGTCAAAAAGATTGATTCACAATCTGGTTAAAGAATGACATCTAGTGATGTAGCTGAACAGACTCCTTGATAGTCTCTTTAGATCATTTATTGATTTAATTAAAAGGACTCTATGGCGGTCTAGTCACACTCATCACAGGAATGTTCATTTGGTTTTACCCTACACGTTATAAAATAGACTGTGTGAACTGTGCAAGGAATTGTCTAATTATGGACGCGTACATAATTAAGAAATTTAGTGCACAGAAACCCAGTAAGATTTATTATGTGTAAGAATCGATAGTGACAACAATAACGAAATGGGAACGATGTAATGGAGGTACGGTGGACGCACCAATGACGCTTCATATACTTGTATATAAGTGTCCCTCTTACATTGCAAACATAATGTTATTAAGGTTACTAGAAGTTCAAGAACCCTAACCAATATTGTTCGATCTTTTTAACTTCATGTTTTAAGCTCTCACAAGTTTCCTCTAAATAAATTTCGGGACGAAATTTCCTAAAGTAGGGGAGACTGTAACACCTGTGCCTCCACGGCCATCAAACAAATACCAAAATAATGAAATATTATATTTCATACTTGGGATTTGTAAAAATATGTGTATCATTTGCACATATCAAATTTTGTTCAATTCCAAACTCTAAATCGCTTTCTGGAAGGTTATACGCGCACCGATGCGTAAATATAACCAGTTTAATGCAACAAACGCTCCGGAATAGTGACATAGGCTTAACATACCTTAAATAACCTTTACATAACTTAGAAATAAGTTTTGAAGGCTTTGGTATGGCAAAAACAAGTTAATTCACTTACAGGGACTAAATATGACAAACTGCGAAAGTATGTCAATTTGAACTGTAACGAACATTCCGGAACATAACCATAAGTTAAACACACCTTAAATATCCTTTACATAGCTTAGAAATAGGCTTTGAGGGGTTTGTTGTGCTAAAATAAACTTTTGGATCATTCAGGGACTAAAAGTGTCAAAAAGTGCACAAGTTTGCATTTTCACGCATAACTTACGTTCTGAATACATCCGGACATCCAAAAATTTATGTAAGCATGACTATATTATATTTTAGTGTTCGCCATAAGAAAAACCCATTCGTTTCGTCATTTGGATCGTTTTTCGCGCTTGTGCGCATTCCGTCGTAATTAAGCGAACATCGCGTTCGTACGACCAAACGAACCATTATCCGGCATATTTTTGAGCATGTTTTGAGTTCCCTATACTTTAACTTCATTTTAGAGCCTTGAAATGAGGTTAACGGGGTTCAAACGCATCGAAAAAGGCCTTAAAACACAACAGGGACCATTTCTGCCAACTTTGAAACATTTCTGAATCAGAGGAGGGCTAGCGTAGCGCGAGCCCTATAGGCTTTACCAGTCGCGCTACGCGACTGCCTATGCTGGACAGAAAACATGCAGAAAACTCAGTTTTGCATTTTCGGGACCAGATTCGATGTATTAGCCGCTGTTTAATTCACAACCACACATTCTAACATGCTTAGTCAGCAGATAAGGATGGAATTTAGGCACCATGACTTTGCAACACATGTATGGATGGAATTTAAGGCACGTTTTCCATGAAACGATCTTAACGGTTCGGGTATTCCTATAAATACCCATTCACCCCCATTGCTAAAATCACTAGAATTCTGAATTGAGAACCTCTAAGTTGAAACCATTGTTTCATACCTGAGATTCTTGACTCGGGATTAGCATTCGGGGACCCTTCGTAAGTATTCTTTCGTTCTTTTCCTTATTTTATTGCTTTTCGAGTCAGAAAGTCAAACTTTGTTTGACTTTCAGCGTTGACCAGTAATGGTCAATGCGAAGTTCGTTTGAACTTCGCAACGTGAGTGTAATCACGTTGGTCATAGTCCCTTGGGACTATGCCCACTGATTACCACGTTGTCTAGGGTCGTAGGGTAGGCGATCTAATAAATCGCCTATACCTTCGAACTCGACCCATTTGGTCGATCATTAGGATCCGACCAAATACATTAGGTGACCATAGTAGGTAGGGAATAACCTTCCGAGGTTATACCCTATGGTCACATCGTTTGAGTAGTTGTATGATAGGTAGTTTATATGCCTTAGGTAAATTACCAGAATACCCTTTTCATTTATAATTGGTAATTAAGCATATGTAACCTAAACTTTTGTCACATAACTGATTATGTAACATGTTTAGGCATATAACACTTGTCATAGGACTAGTTAGACGGTCCGAACGCGTTTCACGCGCATGACGCGTTAAAGTAGCATAAGTTACCTTAATGGGTCGCGATGGGTCGAAAGCACTTAGGTTAGTCTCAATGTAGTATGTAGGCCTTGTTAAACCATATCATATGAGTTCCAATACTCATTTGGTTTACCAAGCCTCATCCTATCCGATATCTCGATTTAAGTCCGGTTTATTTATATAGTTTTAGATTGCCGACTGATTATGTGCTCTCTCTAGCTTTGTTTGGTTGTTGTTCAAGACCTCCAAGCATTCTCAGGCGAGTACATTATTCCCCTCTTTTACTGTTTTCAACTGTTTTGGGGTGACTCATATGTGCTAAATGCTTTATCAATGATTTCAATAACAATTACAATGTGGTTTCAAGAACGATTACAATAATTTCAAGAACAATTACAATGTGGTTTCAAGAACAATAACAATTATTTCAAGAACGCTAACAATGATTTCAAGAACGAATACAATGATTTAAAAAACTAATAACAATTTCAAAAAGTGAACAAACTTGTTGGTTGTAGTTTACATAACCGATGACATTCATTAGCAATGATCAAGCCGACCAGTATTAGGTTATGGTACCATAGGTTCTGACAAATCCCGTTATTTACTGCACCCATTGTTATGTGTGGGGGTTGTGGGTAGCGACTGAATCTGTAATTATTAACTTATCCTTTGGTAAGGGTTTGTTAAGAACGAGAGCGAGAGCGAGTTGGAACGAGGAACGAGTCAAGAAGGTTTGAATGTTATTAGAGAATCGACCATAAAGTAGTTTCACAATTAAAACAAGAACGACTAGAACGATTTTACAAAATGGGTTAACGATTGGGTAAACATCGGAACATGATTGACATTTGATCATGTATTTCCCACAAAACATAACTTTGATTTAAACCAAGTTTTACTTCAATACTTTGTTTTGTGCATATGGTTTAGTTAAGACATTTCACTTGCCATACATGGATATTTGACATAGACATTTGACATGGATATTTGACATAGACATTTGACATGGATATTTGACATAGACATTTTGACATGATTTACATCTTGACATGAATACTTTGACATATTATTCAATACATTTGACAATTGATTTAAACATAGACATTTTACATTGTTTGGTTTGGTTTGAGTAAATGATTAAGTAACGAGGCGGGTGTAATATGATACAAGCATGGTGGATACGCCGCTGGTACTTCCTATATATAAGTGGTTGTATGGTATTACATGTCGTAACGTTATTTGAATCATTTCAGTTTGAGACATAGAACATTTCATACAAATAACATACTTTTCACAAGACATTGATTTATAAACAACTTATCTTATGCAAACATATTTTACATGGTTACTCATTTAACCATGCATTATTTTCTTATTTATACATATCATCTGAACTTATTGTTTTTCAAATGATTTACAAAGACAAAGCAAATTACGAGGTTCATGACTAAACATTTTCTTAAAACAGAAGTCATGAATCTTATTTTCACAAAACCTATGTATCTCGCCAGCATTTCTTTGCTGACCTCGTTTTCACATATGTTTCAGGTATTGTTGGATGATATCGATTGATAAGATGCATGCTCACATAGGACTGGACAAGGCCTTAGTGACTCAATAACAATGATAGACTATGTTTAAATAGTGTATTTAGATTTCCAGACGATGTAATTACTCAATGTTTAATAAAACGAAATACTTTTGATATCCATGGTCATGAAACATTAATTCTGTTGCAACACGCCCCGATGTTTCCGCCGCGATTTGTTGTTTTACGCGGTCGGGGTGTGACATACCGCCAGACAGAGAAGTCGAATTTAGAATCCACCTACTGCCGGGAACAGCACCAATTGCTAAAGCACCCTACCGTTTGGCACCCGCTGAAATGCAGGAACTGAAGAAACAATTAGACGAGTTATTGGAAAAATGATTCATACAGCCAAGCTCATCACTGTGGGGAGCACAAATTTTATTCGTTAAAAAGAAGGACGGATCAATGCGTATGTGCATTGACTATCGTGAATTGAACAAGGTAACGATTAAGTATCGGTACCCATTACCAAGAATCGATGATCTGTTCGATCAACTTCAAGGAGCTCGATTTTTCTCTAAAATCGATTTAAGATCAGGATATCATCAATTAAAGGTACAGGAAGAGGACATTCCTAAAGCTGCATTTAGAACAAGGTATGGTCATTATGAATTTACTGTCATGCCATTTGATTTAACCAATGCCCCAGCCGCATTTATGGACATGATGAACCGAATATGTAAGCCATATTTGGATAAATTCATAATTGTTTTTATTGATGATATTCTCATTTATTCTAAAAGTAAGGAAGATTATGCAAAGCATTTGCACGCGCTTTTAAGTCTATTAAGAAAGGAAAAGCTTTATGCTAAATTTTCCAAGTGCGAATTTTGGGTAGAACAGGTACAGTTTCTTGGACATTTTGTCAACCATGACGGAATTCATGTGGATCCCACAAAGATCGAGGCAATTACCAAATGAAAAACCCCTGAGTCACCAACCGAGGCTAGAAGTTTCTTAGGATTGGCCAGTTATTATAGAAGATTTATTCGAGATTTCTCTAGAATAGCCATTCCTTTAACCAAGCTAACCTGTAAATCCATTAAGTTTGAATGGGGACCAAAACAAGAAGAAGCATTTAGAATTCTTACGAAAATATTAACCCATGCACCCATACTAGCATTACCAGAAGGAACTGAAGACTTTGTAGTCTATTGTGACGCTTCTAAGTTAGGCTATGGATGTGTGTTGATGCAACGCCAAAAGGTTATAGCTTACGCATCTAGACAACTTAAGAATTATGAAGAGAATTATTCAACCCATGATCTAGAATTAGGAGCCATAATTTTTGCCCTTAAGATTTGGAGACATTACCTTTATGGTAGTAAGTTTACCATATTCACTGATCATGAGAGTTTAAGGTATGTTTTCGGGGAAAAGGAATTGAATATGAGACAAAGACGGTGGATGGAAATGCTTAGTGATTATGATTGTGATATCTAGTATCATGCAGGAAAGGCAAATGTAGTTGCTGCTGCTTTAAGCCGAAAATATCATGAAAAGCCAAAAAGGGTACGTTCTCTTAAATCAAATCTACAAGTAGATTTAAATGATCAAATTAGAAAAGCACAAGAATCAGTAATCCAGGATGATACTGAAAAATTAAAAGGAATGATTAAGGAATTAGAACAAGGAACAGATGGAATTTGGAGATTCCATAAGAAGAGAATGTGGATACCTAAATTAGGGAACCTGCACCATCGTATATTAGAAGAAGCCCGTAAGTCTAAATATACGATGCATCCAGGAAGTGATAAAATGTACTAGGATTTAAGAAAGAATTTCTGGTGGATAGGAATGAAAAAGGATATAGCAGCCTATGTTTCTAAATGTTTAATGTTGGATCGTCGTGTGACCCTAACGAGTCAATCTGAGTAGTTCATCATCAAAAACAAAGGCGGAATCAATGTAAATGATGTCAACACAGCTTGTTCCTTTCTAATCTTTATCTATTACTGGTTTCCTGAGCTTTTACAGATCCGACTACAATTCGGCAGCACCTCGACCCAGATACACACACACTAATTCCGTATGAAATGAATCAGGCACACTCCTATATATAGAGGTCTAATTCCGCTTGAAACCAACTCAAACGGAATTACATGTTCAAACGGAATTACCTAATTCCGCGTGGAATTACTAATTTCGCTTGAAACCTTTAATTCCGTTTGAAATCACATAATGCACCTTTCAAGCGGAATTACCCTTAAAACCTGTTTTCTCGATTTCTGTGCCCTGATCTATCTAATACAATACAAGACTCTATAAAGACGAAGTTAACAGACATCACTGCACCAACAGACTCCCCCTTGGATGTTGACGAAGTCCTTAGCATCCTGTCTTCAGTCTTTAGTCTTGATTTATCGATCTTTGCTCCAATTGTCTTGACATTGTAAAAGCCTCCTTCAATCTTTATCTTCAAACTTTAATCTTCAATCTCCCCTTTGAATGTTGATCCAGAATCTAGACTCCCCCTTTCAATGACTCCCCCTCTCGATAAGCTAGGACTTGAATTATGGTTCAAACTTTGACATTTTCGTTGCCATGGGGATTCCTGTTACTCAAACATATAACATTATAATCTATTCACATTAACCAACTTCTTTTGCTATTTTATCAGATTTAGAAACCCACTTAAGTATTCAGGTCCAAATTAATGACCCTGATTACTTAATTTGTCCACCAAGTCCAACTTAATGACCTTGGTTGACCTTAGATAAATCACACTGACATTTGTTCAACTTTTTCAAACAATTTTCTGAAATTTACAAGTTTCAAATTAATGAACTTGCTTTAACTTTTAAACTTTCACAAACTTATCATGTTAAGCTCACAACTCATCCTCCAGCTCAGAATCTTCCTGCATCTGCTTCAAATTTCGAATCTGAAGATCAGCTTTCCACTTTGATTTGTCGGAAAATAAAGCATAAATGAAAAATCTTTTTGAATTTTTTATGAAGTTTCTAAACTAGAAAGCTAAGACAAAAAATAAAATGCAGAAATAGAATGCAATGAAAGTAAACTATTTACAAACATATTTTTGGTGAGCGTGTTAGGGAATCATATCAGCTATTTGACAAGTCACAAGTACCGTTAAGCTTTTGATTTCATACTCAGAATTAAACAATTCACTTAGATTGTCGATATACTGATCCACTTTAAATTCTTACACAATTTTCAATCTGTTCAGGACACGAATTAGGTGAATTAAAGACTTAAACTTATTTATGTATCCCACCTCTTGAATATACTCCCGTATCCAAATCCCAATATTCAGTCTTACAGGTGAGTATACCACAGATGATATCTGTAAGGGGTTAAATTGCGAAGAACTGTGAGAGCTCAAGTCAGAACTTCCGTTCGGCAGAGAGATGACGGTTCAACTTTAGGTATGTCCCCTTTAGAGGATCTTTTTTCAACAGCACATGATTAGCATTTTTCAATGTTTCATCATTTTTTATGCTGAGGGCGGCGCTATATTTCAAGCAATACAGAAAGTATTATTCGGGGACTAGGCCATTGCTTCCGCATTATCAGAAGTCCCGGGATAATACCCCAGATATCACTGAGTATAAAGACCTAGTATCTCAGAAAATGGGATCTTTGAAACAAGATTTCAGGGGTTACCTATATATCCAAGTAGTGTTCCCCACGAAATAAGCAAGTAAAGATTTAGGTTTATATCCCGAACAAACCTACTAATGTGCAAAAACCTATCGGCACATCATCAGCGAGACTGTTTAAGACTTTTTAAACTTTACATATCTTTAGCATACTGTAACTGTCAAGTCAATGTACTATCATTTTCCCTTTTTACACAAGCTCTTTTTCAGATTTTCTATTGTTTTTGGATTTTGAAAATATCTCATGTTTTTGAACTTTTTACTGTTTTTTTATTTTCTGAAAAAATATTACCCTATCTCCCCCTATATACCAAAACAAGAAAAAAATCGACAAACCATTGCAAATTGCTTCTCAACATCATCATCTACAGTGGTACCTTCATCAACACCAAGAATCTCCTCCAACACCGATAAAAGCTTCATACCGTTCAATTTTAACAAGTATTGAAAACGAGTTTTGTCAAAAGTTTTGGTATGTAAATCAGCTTTTTGTTCGTCAGTGTGGATTTTCTCAATTCGTATCAACTTCTGCAAAACCTACATAACCTCCATTGAAATTTCTAACATCATTCAGCATGATTTTCTTTCCTGTCATGTGCCGAGAAGCTCCACTATCCATAATCCAACGTGAAACGGATCTGGGAAGCTCCTGCACATTTCAAAAACACTTTAGTTAGATTTTGATGCTACCCAAGCCTCTTTTGACTCAGGTAGGTAGACTTTAATGTGAGATTTAACAGTGTAAAGTGGCGGAAAATTCTTGTCATTCATATTTAAGCTCTCTGTAGACCCAACCTCAACCTCTTTATACAAGAAAATTCGTCTTTTTGAGGTTGAGCAGATGATTGGTCTTTTTTCGAAACAACGTTTTTCTCAGAAGTAACAGACTCTTGTTTTTCAAGTTTCTCATAATGATCCAAAGGAACATTCATCTTTACCGGTGTAGTAGAAGATGATTGTTTTTTAGTCTCAAAAACCGTTGGTTTTGGAACACTTGATTTCTTTTCAACCACTTTTGGCTTCCATGTTTGTTGAGACGATGCAACCCGTTTGTAAAACTTGTCATTTTTAGTTACCATATTCTTAAAAGGTTCAGTTTTGATCTTGGTGTTGTCATTTTCAAGACCTTTTTCTCAACAACCAATGGTGCTTTTCCCTTCACATCATCTTTCTTCCTGGAATTCATCACAACTTCAGTCTTAGACTTCAAGTTGGTACACTTTTGTGCAATATGTCCAACTTGATTGCATTTAAAGCAAGTTCGAGTATCAACTACCCGACTGATGCCTTCGGA
The DNA here is from genome assembly GCA_030545235.1 of Helianthus tuberosus. Lineage (NCBI taxonomy): Eukaryota > Viridiplantae > Streptophyta > Magnoliopsida > Asterales > Asteraceae > Helianthus > Helianthus tuberosus. Next base: position 6,431 of record JARYGA010051936.1, on the reverse strand, counting down.
CTGAGATTGTGAAGCCTTCTTCTCAAAGAACTCTTTGTTTGATTTTGAAAAGATCTCAGATTCTTCATCAGAAAGTGAACTTGAACTTGTCACAAACATCTTTTTCTCAACAAACTTTTTGTTTTGAAAATTTCCTCTTTGATAATTCTTACCACCCTTTTAACCACCAGACCATCTGTTTCGATTGTTGTTATAAAAACGTGGTGGAACAACAGGCTTCTTGTAGTAAGCTTTATCTTTTTCAAAATTCATTTGCTTTTTTGTCTGATTTAAACTTTTTACTTCAGACAGATCAATTTCAACCAATTTGAACACATTTTTCAATTTAGCAACATTAACATTCTCCAGTGGAAACTCAGAATCCGAATACAACTTATCCGATCCCGACATCTTGTACATGACAAGATTAGATTCTTCATTTAAGTTGTTTTTGGATTTTGGTTTCGGAATGTATTTGTCCAGAAAACACTCATCATCATCAGTTGAATCACTATCAGACTTCAAAACACTTTCAGTCATGTTTTTAACAATATCAGTTTGAACACTATCATCAGATGATGATGAAGAAAATGTCACATCAATTGACTCTGGAAGTTTTATTTCATTTGTTTCATCTTCATCATTAACCAACTCGGACTTTTTCTTTGAATAGTTGTTTAAAACTGGTGGTGGAACCTGATGAAACCCAACCCCAGCTCCATCCGAGTAAACATCTTCGGCTGCTTTGTTTTTCCCGATGGGTTTGGGAATAATGTGTTGTAAAACAAAGCTTGTGGAGTTGTAACTGGTTAATTTTGCATTGATGCGTTCATTTTCAATTTTAGCTTCTTGGAATTGAAGTTTCAACTTAGCAATTTCGTCCAACTGTTTGTTGATTAACTCCTCTTTCACTCTAAGAACACCGGTCAGCTAAATATTTTCTTTGTCCGTCTTACCATTTCTTTCATCCAAATCTTTAACCGTTCGTTTAAGCTTCTCAAAATTTTCTGAAATTTGACAATTTTCAAGAATCAATTTTTCATTTTCTTTCCTAATTCTTTCTACGTCAATTTTATCATTTTCAATTTTCTCAGTTAATTCTTTTAATTTGTGGTTTGAAGCTTTTAACAACTTATCACGGTTTAAGATCTGATCTTCAACACTTCTGACTCTACCAGTCAGTTCTTTAACTTTCTTACCACTAAGGTAAGCATTTGTACTACAAACTTTGCACTCTTTCATGCAATTTTTGCAGTTATTCTTGGACTTAACTTCCTTACCTGACTCATGTGTACTGTTTGAACTGACCTTGTTTTTGGACTCAGTTCCAGAACCAAAAACTACCTCTAGTTCTTTTGCAGCTAGAACTTTGTCAGCCATCTTTGTCAGGTTTTCAGCGGTGAAATCCTGTGATGTATCAATAATTCCATCATCAATCTTCTTTAGCTGCAGTTCTTTTTCTGTCTCTTTCTCTTTCTCATTAGATTCTCCTCCTCCCCACCATTCTCTCTGTCTGGCTTCTTCTTCATCAACAAGTTGTTTGGTGAGAACTTCGATATCAATAGTATCTGGATCCACAACTATGTTTCCATTTGGATCAAGATAACATTCTCTATCACGATCCCATCGCCTTGCTTTCTTTGCTTCCATCCATGTACGATAGATTTTACTTTTCATGACACGAGCTGTTTCCTTCCTGTTCACATACTTCACTTCTTCAGATCTTTTATCTTTAAATGGAACAATCTTTGCTACTGTAAAAGCATAACCAACTGCGTCTTCCTCAGGCAAAACATCACTCCAATCGTAACCTTCATCGTCATGAAAAACTGCAAGTGCCCTGGATTTCTCTTTGGGTGCCTCCTCTATCTGCTTCATCCTGGGAGGTTCTGCTTTATTCTGATGATAAATTTCCCTTTTGTAATAATCCTCTCGAAAAGGATTTGCAGTATCATCAGTGTATGCATTTCTGCACTCACGCTTAGAGTGACCTTTCTGTTTACATTTAAAACATGTCACTTTTGACTTGTCAAAGCCTAACTTGGTAGAAGGTCCACCAATAGACTGTCTTCCAGTAATCTCCATGAATCGCTGCGCTCTTCTCACTGCACTAGCCATACACCACCGTATATCGATCAATTCCATCTATCAGGATCAATCTGATCATAGTCTTCCTTTGTTAGGTTGGTGTTACCTATCTTTCCTGCAATGAGACTTTCGTACGATTCTAACACAGATGCTAGAAACACCATCTGTTGTTTGGCAGATTCTTCACTAAAATTCTGACCATTCTTCAGATCCACAGCGATGTTACATTGAAACAAATTCTTTGATGCAGATTGATTTGAAGTATTTGATGAAGAACCACCATGATAACCACTACCGGGAGTGTCTTGATTCATTGTGTTTGAATTTTCTGCTGAAAAGGCTGTCTTAGGAGATGCAGTCTTTGGGATCATACTGCCTCTATAATATAGCTCCACATTCTGCTGATAAGATGTGTTATTGACTTTGCTGGATTTCTTGATTTCTAATTCATGGCTTTCCAGTCTTTCAATAAGCAGATCAACCTTCTAATCAGCCGGCTTTATCGTATTCTTCAGCATTAATGCAAAATACTGCCAGTCTTGCTCATTCGGTAGAGCATCAAACAATTTGTCTACCAGCTCTTCTTAAGTATAAATGATGTCATGTCTAGCAAGCTCCATCTTCAGATGCCCAAATCTCTCAATCATCTTGGAAACAGACTCGTTCTTTAAGCAACCAAACAAATCAAACTCTTTTCATAACAGTTTCTTTTTGTTCTTAACTATTTCAGCACTACCAATACATTTTATCTTTAATTTTTCCCAAAGATCTCTCGAATCTTGGTACTCGATCAGTGCGATAATGTCATCTCGAACAGATTGGTGAAGCAGAGCAATACACTTTTGTTCAGCAACATATCTTTCAATTTGATTTTCTTCCAAGTTTTCATAATCATCTCTCCCCAAATCAAAGCCATTTTTTAAACTTCTCCAACTCTGATAAGCAAACGCCTTAAGCCATTCCTCAAATCTTGTAACCCACCTGTTGTAATCTTCAATCGCCATCAACTTAGGCGGCTTGTTGTATGTTCCATATGCACTGTCTACACTCATTGCATCAGACAGAATTTTCTTTGCATTCGGTGTTGGTGTAGTCTCATTTGTGTTATTTGATGTGCCGTCTCCCGAACCACCGGTAAAAGCAAACACATCACAGACAGGATTCATGAAATCATCCATCTTTCAAGTACCTGAAACAGTCAACAAACACTTAGAAAAATTTTGGAATTTTGAAAAAATGATTTTCAAACGAAATCACTTAGAGCAGAATTACTTCAAACGGTATTACTTATTCAAATGGGATTACGAGATACAAACGAAATTACCCACAATATCTAATTCCGTACGGAATCAGCCTAATCTCAAACGAAATTAAACCAACAGAAACGAAATTAGATACTCTGAAGCGGAATTAGTAATTCCGTTTGTACTTTCAAGAGAAATTAAGTGTTTTCAAACGAAATTAGGTTATTTCGTGCGGAATTATGATCTGGTTCAAACGAGATTATGTTGATGTCAGCATATTCGAATCTATTTTCAAGCGGAATTACAAGTTTTTGTCCAATTTTGATCGAATTTTAGTTCAATACTTTCAAGGATTAGTTAACAGTATGTTTCGCTTGATATACGTCAAAATCAGGCCATTTCAACCGTTTAATTTTGTTCAAATCAGAAAAGAATGAGTAGAAGTGAGAGAATCCGGTAAAATCAAGCTGAATTGGTATGAACTCCTCGTCCTGAGCTCTGATACCACTTGTTGGATCGTTGTGTGACCCTAATGAGTCAATCTGAGTAGTTCATCATCAAAAAAAAGGCGGAATCAATGTAAATGATGTCAACACAGCTTGTTCCTTTCTAATCTTTATCTATTACTGATTTCCTGAGCTTTTACAGATCTGATTACAATTCGGCATCACCTCGACTCAGATACACACACACTAATTCCGTATGAAATGAATCAGGCACACTCCTATATATAGAGGTCTAATTCCGCTTGAAACCAACTCAAACGTAATTACATGTTCAAACGGAATTACCTAATTCCGCGTGGAATTACTAATTTCGCTTGAAACCTTTAATTCCATTTGAAATCACATAATGCACCTTTCAAGCAGAATTACCCTTAAAACCTGTTTTCTTGATTTTCGTGCCCTGATCTATCTAATACAATACAAGACTCTATAAAGACAAAGTTAATAGACATCAGTGCACCAACAGACTCCCCCTTGGATGTTGACGAAGTCTTTAGCATCCTGTCTTCAGTCTTTATTCTTGATTTATCGATCTTTGCTCCAATTGTCTTGACATTGTAAAAGCCTCCTTCAATCTTTATCTTCAAACTTTAATCTTCAATCTCCCCTTTGAATGTTGATCCAGAATCTAGACTTCCCATTTCGATGACTCCCCCTCTCGATAAGCTGGGACTTGAATTCTGGTTCAAACTCTGACATTTTCGTTGCCATGGGGATTCCTGTTACTCAAACATATAACATTATAATCTATTCACATTAACCAACTTCTTTTGCTGTTTTATCAGATTTAGAAATCCACTTAAGTATTCAGGTCCAAATTAATGACCCTGATTACTCAATTTGTCTACCTAGTCCAACTTAATGACCTTGGTTGACCTTAGATAAATCACACTGACATTTGTTCAACTTTTTCAAACTATTTTATGAAATTTACAAGTTTCAAATTAATGAACTTGCTTTAACTTTTAAACTTTCACAAACTTATCATGTTAAGCTCACAACTCATCCTCCAGCTCAGAATCTTCCTGCATCTGCTTCAAATTTCGAATCTGAAGATTAGCTTTCCACTTTGGTTTGTCAGAAAAGAAAGCGGAAATGAAAAATCTTTTTGTATTTTTTATGAAGTTTCTAAACTAGAAAGCTAAGACAAAAAATAAAATGCAGAAATAGAATGCAATGAAAGTAAACTATTTACAAACATATTTTTGGTGAGCGTGTTAGGGAATCATATCAGCTATTTGACAAGTCACAAGTACCGTTAAGCTTTTGATTTCATACTCAGAATTAAACAATTCACTTAGATTGTCGATATACTGATCCACTTTAAATTCTTACACAATTTTCAATCTGTTCAGGATACGAATTAGGTGAATTAAAGACTTAAACTTATTTATGTGTCCCACCTCTTGAATATACTCCCGTATCCAAATCCCAATATTCAGTCTTACAGGTGAGTATACCACAGATGATATCTGTAAGGGGTTAAATTGCGAAGAACCGTGAGAGCTCAGGTCAGAACTTCCGTTCAGCAGAGAGATGACGATTCAACTTTAGGTGTGTCCCCTTTAGAGGATCTTTTTTTCAACAGCACATGATTAGCATTTTTCAATGTTTCAGCATTTTTTATGTTGAGGGTGGCGCTATATTTCAAGCAATGCAGAAAGTATTATTCGGTGACTAGGCCATTGCTTCTTCATTATCAGAAGTCACGGGATAATACCCCAGATATCACTGAGTATAAAGACCTAGTATCTCAGAAAAAGGGATCTTTCAAACAAGATTTTAGGGGTTACCTAAATATCCAAGTAGTGTTCCCCACGAAATAAGCAAGTAAAGATTTAGGTTTATATCCCGAACAAACCTACTAAATGTGCAAAAACCTATCGGCACATCATCAGCGAGACTGTTTAAGACTTTTTAAACTTTACATATCTTTTGCATATTGTCACTGTCAAGACAATGTACTATCATTTTCTCTTTTTACACAAGCTCTTTTTCAGATTTTTTATTGTTTTTGGATTTTGAAAATATCTCATGTTTTTGAATTTTTGATTTTTTTACTGTTTTTTTATTTTCTGAAAAAATATTATCCTATTAACCTGTTCACAAGTTAAAGCTGAACACCAGAAACCCTCAGGGTTATTGCAGCAACTAGAAATGCCAGTGTGGAAATGGGAATTAATAACAATGGATTTTGTTACCAAATTACCCAAAACAAGGAAAGGTAATGATACAATCTGGGTGATTTGGGATAGGCTAACCAAGTCAGCTCATTTCCTACCAATTAAAGAAACTTTCAGTATGGAACAGTTAGCTAAATTATATGTAAATGAAATAGTCTCATTACACGGAATTCCTTTATCAATTGTTTCTGATAGGGATAGCCGTTTTACCTCTCATTTTTTGTTAAGTTTCCAAAAGGCAATGGGAACCAAGTTAAATCTGAGCACAGCTAACCATCCTCAAACGAACGGACAAAGGGAAAGGACAATTCAGACAATGGAAGATATGATTAGAGCTTGTGTAATTAATTTCGGAAGTAATTGGGATGACCACTTACCGTTAATAGAATTTTCTTATAATAACAGTTATCACACAAGTATCAATGCTGCAC
>JARYGA010051935.1:0-48531 GCA_030545235.1 Helianthus tuberosus | reverse complement strand
AGAGAGAGCGGGAGTTGAAAAGGTTGGGGGCAGGATGAGGTGGTGGTGGCAGCGGGATTAGGTGGTGGTGGTTAGGGTTTTAGGGTTAGGAATTCAGGGAAGATGATGTCTATATGCATTTGTTTGTTTTATTTATTAAACATTTAAATAAAAGTATGAATTGACCATAATACCCTTAAGTGAATAAACTTAACAAAAAAATTTAACCAAGTTAGTGCTAAAAGACGTATAGTGTAACTGATTTTGCAAATAAAGGACTGTGACTGTAATTACTGAAGTTAAAGGCTATCTATTGCAATACGGTACAAACATAAAGGACGAAAAGTGTAATTTACCCTTTAATAAACTATTGGTTTCTTAATATTGACACTATGTTTTTATATATGCATGTAGGGTTTTGAAACATGCAAATATGTAGAACGATGGCAAATGAATCACAACCCGATAGAAAACCCAAGCTCGGCATATTCGGGACGGGTAATGAGGTGCATATTCATGTATGTGACCGATTATCAATTTAAAAAAATCACGTGTTTGTGGTATAAGGTGATACTTGCATGACTACCGAAACTTGTTTACCCCACTGAAACTGAATATATTAATATATTATATAATCTTAAATATATAATAAATAGTATGTTGAGTTATAAGAAAGTTGATACTGCTAAAATTATAGAACTGTTAAGAATAAGCCGGTTTTTAAGGTGGGCTAGATACTTGGTATGATGAGAAACCGTTCAAGGATATTTTCCCCAATTTGTTTGGCTTAGAATCTTGCAATCGTTGCAGGATTGTTGAGCGGTGTTATGATATTGATGGGGTAGTTTTAGCGTTATGGGTTTGGAACCAACAACCAACACAGTTTGATGATCTTGCTAAGCTCGTCGAGCTGCTTTGAAAGTTGTCTTCTCTCAGGCTTGGTTCAGACTTTGATAAATGGGTTTGGAATGGCGATGATTTAGGTTTTTTCTCGGTGGCGTCAATGAAAAATTGCTCCTGGCTACGTCTCAGAATTGTCCCCGCTTCGAATGAAATAGTTGGATACCCCTTAAGGTTAATGTGTTTTGGTGGATAACTTCTTTAAACTGTCTTCCAACTCTGGATAACCTTCAACAAAGAAACATTTCCCCCGCTACTTCTATTTATTGTTTGTGTAATGAAGTGAACGACTCCGTTGATCACTTTTTCTTTGTTTGCGTTGTGTAGCAACGGTGATTTGGGATACGATTTGTTCGTGGTTTCTCGTTCTCTATGTGTTCTCCACTAAAGATGTGTTGGATTTCCACAAATCTATTTCGGGTCAAAGTCGCAAAAGAAAAATATTTCATAGGATTGTGGTAATCTCTTGTTGGCGTATTTGGCATGCTAGGAACAATATCATCTTCTCAAACACCCCGGTTTACATTGAGCATATTCTTGGCGAAATCATTTCCCTTAGCTTCTTTTGGATCAAAAATCGTTCTAAGTCTCATTGTTTAAAGTGGTCTAGTTGGAAGTCTTTTGATGTGTAGTTTGTTTCTGTCGTTTGGTTGGTTCGTTTGCTAGCGGCTTGCTAGCGGACGTGTTTTTTTTTAATAAAAGTTGTGTTTCGAAGAAAAAAATCAATATAATTTAACACAATACAATGGCTTATGATTAGTTTTACGTCTGTAATGATCGGAAGTTACTAAAATTTTATACATTTTCTTATTAAAAGATTGTACTCTTTTTGCTAATGGGATTCGTTGTTCATTCGCAAAGACAAAGTCTTTAAAACACTTAAGTTTAAAGGTTTTGGGTTCAAGTTCGACAGACGACAAAATTAAAAAATATTCTATTGAGAAAAAATGACTACACTTTTTGTTTTGTTTTGATTTTCTTTTGGTCAGCTAAACCTGCACACCATACTAATTAAACAACTGACCTCCTTTTACCTAAATTCTATCTACCTTAGAACATTTACAATGGATTTCTTATATTTGTGTGAGTGAGTTACTTATATTATAAGGAATGGTTGTGAGTCACTTAGTGTTTTAAAGACTCTCAATAGAATATTTGCATAATAAACATAAAAGCGTCTTTAGTGTTTTAAAGACTAATATAATGTGTTTTAGTAAGTGAATAAAAGAGTCTTTGGTGTTTTAAAGACTCTTTTTCTGGATTTAGTCGTTGTTCGGCTACCACTTAATATAATGTTTGCTGTTCATATTTGGTCTTTTAGGTTTTTTTACCCTCTCGACTTTATAATACGTGTTAATATAAATTTAACTTTGTTTTCTTTTCGTCACGTGAGTCACTTAGTGTTAAAAATTCGTGTTTTTATTTTACGTTGTTTTTTTGGTTTTAGTCGTTGTACGGTTGCTACTTAGCATGATTTACTGGCCCACCCCACAAAGTTGGTAGCACGGTTTTGCGGCCCCCGCCCCGCAACGCGGGGGCTTAAGGCTAGTTTCAAATTAAACGTTGTAAATAAATAAAAATCATTAATGGAAAATTCTTAAAAATAAACATTTGACCAAGAAGTCGAGTTTAGTTTTTATCAAAATATCATTAATGGAAATTTCTTATTAAAAATAAACATTTGACCAAAAAGTCGAGTTTAGTTTTTATCAAAATATCATATCATTAATGGAAATTTCTTAAAAATAAACATTTGACCAAAAAAGTCGAGTTTAGTAAACATTTGACCAAAAAGTCGAGTTTAGTTTTTATCAAAACTAGGATGATGCCAGATGCAGCGTGTTGCGGCGGCTAGGGGTGTTCAGGATTCGTTTCGAATTCGAAAAATTCGAAATTCGTTTAAATTCGATTCGATTATCAAGAATTTGTTTCGATTATAAGAATTCGAATTCGAATTCGATTCAATTCGAGTCAAGTTAATCGAATACGAATCGAATACGAATTTATAATTTCAAATTCGATTCGATTCGATTCGAAATTCGAATAAAAATGATACATTTTTATTTTTTATTTTTATATATAATACATATATAACTTTTATTAAGCTATACTATAAATTATTTTCAAATTTTTTCCAAGTATAAAAATTACCCATTACCAAACCCACTACATGACCCATAAGTAAAACCTAAGTAACAAATCTATCAATTGATTTCTAACCATAAAAATATTAACTTGTAATGTGGAGTGACTATTCCCGACTTCTCGTTTTGAATTTTAGACTTGTGATACTTTATTTGAAACTTTTTAATGTGATATCGTGCTTTATGAATGCTTTAAAATTTATGTTTGATTTTGTTAGTTTTTTACGTGTTTTAAAGAGTATGAATTAAATCGAATTTATTCGAATTCGAAATTTTAATCGAATACGAATTGGGTTTTTTATTCGAATACGAATTCGAATCGAATTCGATAGGTTTTAATCGAATTCGAATCGAATACGAATTCAAGGAAAAATAAAAATTATTCGAACAATTCGATTCGAATAATTCGAATAATTCGATATTCGATTCGATCAACACCCCTAGCGGCGACGATCTCTAGGTTGTTTATAGGCGACGGAATTATAGTTTTTAAGGTATTAATGGTTCGATACCCGTACCCGGTACCATTTGCTAATTCCTATTCTGTATTAGCAAACTGAGAATTTAAAAGTTAATGGAAATATAGGCAAAGATGATCTTATTAGCCCTAACTTATTCACTTACTAAGCAACTGCAATTAGAACTATACTTTGAATCGTGTGGGTGTGGTGGAGTTGGTACATGCAATAATAAATTTATCAATCAATACAACAAAATCAGATGTGTAGAGAACAAAATGACAATTATTCTCAAAACAAAATCCAAATCAAATACATCGAGGGCGGACCTACCCTTTGGCCAGGGTGGGCGGCCGCACCCCTTGAAAAAAATATTAGTGTATATTTTAGGCGAAAAACCCGACCGCACCCCTTGAACATATGGTTGAACACATCATCCGCAACCCCAGCAAACAATTTCTGGGTACGCCACTGGATACATCAAAGTTTACTAATTTAACCTTAACATGGTGAAGTTGGGTATCTTCTTGATACCCTACCATCAAATACGTGAAGCTCAAAAAAGCAACAAAACATCAGACAAATATGAAAACAAAATTTTCCTCATAAGGTATCTTCGTCTTTGTACTTTATCACCACCATTAAACCATGCTGAGTCAGTCATGATACCCCACCATCAACTTCTATACAAAACCAAAGTTTAATAGTATAGTAACAAAAGAGAGGAAAAGTAAATAAAGCATACTGAAGGGGTAAGGTCCCAAAAACCTCATAATAAATGCTTGGGACTATACCACAACCTTACTTTTCAGCCTTGTACCTTGCGCGGCCACGCACTGGTCTCACAAATAAAGACTTAAAGAACAGTCAACAGTCAACACTTGCGCGCTCAAAGGAAATCATAAATCCTTGCGCTTTCTCCCATAGACAAAGGATGAAAGTCCTGAAATAAACACTTCCGCCTAAATATCCAGACCTGGATATTATTTACTCAGACTTGGGATTTATTTGATCAGTTGTATCCACACAATAAGGTGCCACACCAGATTACAGCAGTAATCTTCTAGAAGAAATACAATCGTGCAACACCCGTCTGGACACGTGTCACCATCTCAGGCATCCCTGAATTCACAACGAAAGCATGCAATTGGAAAGTAATCTCCACTTGATCACTTTACACGTGGCAAATCCCCAGCCTTCGATCTAAGCCACGATCCATGTGCTCTCACGTCGGATCAAGAAGCTTGACGGAAGGAAATGTAACCGCTTACGGGGTTAGCATCTTCCGTCAACTTTTCACTAATGGGTTTTCCCACCTAAACAACTCCCGGCTATAAATATGAGAAACAACCCAGGTATGGATTCAAGTCACACACACTTCTCAAATACATCTTCTTCCTCATAACCCATACTTATTCTCACACCGGAGTCGGGTCAAGGAGAGAACCCTCTTCTCCCCTTGGCGAGGCTAACGGTGCTTCTTTTTTGCAGAGTTATCGGAGAAGGAGATCAGTTGTACCTGAATCAATCGAGAGGAAACTAACCTTTTATGCGGATTCAAACCCCCTAGATATCTCGGTTCCGACCATTTATCTAGTGTTTCTTCATTGGCGCCCACCGATTCCTCTGTTTTTTCAGTTTTGTCTCGTTTCGATTCAGTTGCCTTATTCTCTGTTTTTCACATGACAGAGAATTCATTATCTCACCCATCAGATCCCCGATCTAAGTTCGAGGGTTCTACAACCCAAAACACCCAGATTAACGGAATCATGGGAGCAAACAAAAACAACGGTCATTCAGACGGAAATAATTTCTCAGATCTAATCACAGAGAGATCCCCAGAATATTGGTTCAACAGATGCCAAATTGCTCTAAACACAATCATTATGCAAATTACCAGATCCGAGTTCCCAAACATCAGATCTGGTGAAGAAATCAATACTGTAGTATTGGACCCACCAACACCCTGTCGGGGGGACATCCAATCTAGTCGTGATATTGATATGCAGTCCAGAAATAGCAGTCATCAGAGAGTTAAACCAAAACAAATAAACACGATTCAAGGAGGTCCGTCACGAAGACCAAATAAACGAAACCATGATCAACATTGGAGAGAACAACAAGTCGTGTTTCCTGTTGTCCCTGGAGGCCCTCGGGAAGAACGACCAGTAATTATTACTGGCATCTTCGGTCATTACCGGACGGACTATATGTTTATAGATCCGGGAAGCTCAATGGACATCATATATGAGCAATGCTTCAAACAGCTTGACCCAGAAGACAAAGCACGTCTAGAACCGGTCGATTTTCCTCTCACCGGATTTTGCAATGAAGCTGTATTCCCATTATGACAAATAGCTTTCCCTGTGACTCTATCGGATGGCGAGCATTCGCGAACAGTCACAGTAAATTTCATGGTTATGCCGGCAACATCACGCCATGATGTCCTGCTAGGAAGAAGATCACAAAGAGAATTCAGCATGATCACCTCTATCCCACACGCTGCATGCGGATTTCCAACGGAAACCGGAGTTGCAATTCTGTACTCAAGCAAAGAGGTCATGTACGTAGATGACGAACCACCGGCAAAGGTAGCCAAACCTTCAGCATCAATCGAATCAGAGAAATGGGTCCTAAACAACGAATATCCAGAACAGACCATCCTGTTAGGACATGCCATTTCACCAGCAACACGAATACAATTAAAAGAATTGTTGTCCAACAACAAAGATATATTCGCTTGGTGTCCAGCAGACATGACTGGAGTTCCACGCGACATAGCGCAACATTGCCTGAATATCAAAACATTAGCAGAACCTGTTGCTCAGGGGAGGCGTAGCTTTAGCGAAGAAAAAGCAAAAGCTATGGACGAACAAGTGACAGAGCTACTCGATGCGGGAATATTACGCGAAGTTAAATACCTTACATGGGTTGCTACTCCAGTAATGGTACAAAAACACAGTGGCGGATGGAAAATGTGCGTCGACTTCAAAGACCTGAATAAAGCGTGCCCAAAAGATTGCTACGCGCTTCCGGAGATAGACAAAAAAGTCGACTCTCTAGCATCATTCAGATGGAAGTGCTTTCTCGACTGTTACAAAGGTTATCATCAGGTCCAGATGAAGGAAGAAGACGAAGACAAAACTGCATTCCGCACAGATAAAGGCATCTTTTGCTACACTAAAATGCCCTTCGGCCTGCGCAACGCAGGCGCAACTTACCAACGCTTGATGGACACAGTTTTCAAAGGTGCCATTGGCAAGACAGTTGAGGTATACATGGATGACCTCGTCATCATGAGCCACTAGGAAGACACGATGCTCAACAATATTCAGCGCACGTTTGACTCTTTGCGCAGCGTAAACTTGAAACTCAATCCAACAAAATGCTCCTTCGGCATGGAGGAGGGGAAATTTTTGGGCTTTATAGTCACAAGAGACGGTTTTAAAGTAAATCCAGAAAAAGTGCAGGCCATCCAGTTAATGCCATCACCTGCAACAATAAAAGAAATGCAAAGACTCGCCGGGCGCTTAGCAGCCTTGAACAGATTCTTGGCTAATCATGCGGCAAAATCTTATCCATTCATTAGTACACTGCGAAACTGCGCGAAGAAAACTCACTTTCAGTGGACACCTGAAGCAGAAGCAGCCTTCAATCAAATGAAGGAATGTTTAATTCAGTTACCAACGCTAACAGCACCACGAGAAAAGGAACCATTAATCTTGTATTTATCTGCTGCGGAAGTAGCAGTTGGTGCAGTATTAATGGTGGAACGGGAGAACGTTCAGACTCCAATCTACTATATCAGCAAGATGCTCACCAGTCCGGAAACTCGTTACTCAATGATAGAAAAACTAGTCCTAGCACTAGTACATGCATCACGACGCCTACGTCGATATTTTTCAGGCCACGTCATTACGGTTCTCACAAATTATCATTTAGGTCAAATCCTATCAAAACCTGACGTTGCGGGAAGATTGGCCAAATGGGCTATTGAGCTTGGAGGATACAATATCCTGTACAGACCACGACCGACAATCAAAGGGCAAGTTCTAGCAGATTTCGTCACAGAAGTTCCGATTGACAAAATCCAAGAGTGTAAGGCGATCCAAAACCCTGTTCCTGTTTTCGATGACAGGGTATGGACTCTACACACAGACGGCGCTTCCAATGATGACGGAGCAGGGGCAGGTCTCCGATTAGTTAGCCCGGACGATCACGAACTCACATATGCCATACGCCTAGACTTCCGAAGCACCAACAACGAAGCAGAATACGAAGCGTTTTTAGCAGGCCTTCGTTTAGCTCTCAAAATGGGTGCAAGAAACCTCGAAGCTAACGTTGATTCAAAACTAGTAGCTGAACAAGTTAATGGGCACTACGATGCAAGAGGAGAAGCTATGGCATTGTACTTAGAACAAGCGCGAATATTAATTGGTCAATTCCAAACATTTAAAGTCAACCATATAAATAGAAGTGAAAATAAACATGCAGATGCATTGAGCAAATTGGCTGCAACCAGCTTCAAGCACTTGGCAAAAGAAGTACGCATAGAGGTACTGACCAATCCCTATGTTCCTCTAAAACAAGTCAACATCATAGAGATCGGTAGTCCGTCCTGGATGTCCCCGATCATCTTATACTTACAGCACGGGAAACTCCCGGAGGAAAAAGCAGAAGCCAGGAAAATTCAGAATAAAGCAATAAACTATGAAATGGCGGACGACATTCTATACAGAAAGTCATTCATGGGACCATTACTCCGATGCGTTGACAAGACAGACGCGCAGTACCTGATCAGAGAAATCCATGAAGGCTTGTGCGGAATACATGCCGGACCACGTATGGTAGTAGCCAAAATAATGAGCACAGGATACTATTGGCCAGGAATGCACGTGGACGCAGTAGAAATATTACGGAAATGCGCAGCATGCCAACGCCACGCGCCAAAGACGCTCCGACCAAAAAATCCGCTAGTACATGTCACGTCCGCCTGGCCATTTCAACAATGGGGTATCGATCTTGTTGGCCCATTTCCTGACACGCCAGGCGCAGTAAAATTCATCATTGTGGCGGTCGATTACTTCACCAAATGGGTGGAAGCTAAAGCTTTGGCCTCAACCACAGCAATGGTAATCCGCAAATTTATATGGGAACATATCATTTGCAGATTTAGATTACCATTGCGCATTATCTCTGACAATGGCACAAACTTCGCCTCAGAAGATCTTCAAAAATGGTTCAAAGAAATGAAGATCGAGCATAACTTTGCCTCCGTCGCGCATCCACAAGCGAACGGTCAGGTAGAAAGTATAAACAAGCAGATAGTCGACGGCATAAAAGCGCGACTTGGGACAGCACGCAGAGGATGGGTTGACGAACTCCCCAGGATCCTATGGGCACATCAAACAATGCCAAAGACTAGCACGGGAGAAACTCCATTCAGTCTAGTCTATGGGTCTGAAGCCGTAATCCCAGCCGAAATCGGCCTACCGTCACCGCGCATGATAGCCATGGAAAAACAGAACAATGAGCAAGAGCGAAGAATGGATTTAGACCTTCTTGAAGAAAGGCGCGAGAACGCCGCCATCACAGAAGCAAGGTACAAATCCAAACTCGAGAAATATTACAATGCGCGCGTACGCGTATGTACCTTTGTCCCCGGTGATTTTGTCTTGCGCGACAATGAAGCATCAAATGCGGAAAAACCAGGCAAATTAGCGCCAAGATGGGAAGGGCCATACATCATCAATGAGGTTCTAGGCAAAGGGGCATATACCCTAAAAAGAATTGACGGGACTCTAGTTCCTCGCACCTGGAACGCGCAGTAGCTGCGCAGGTGTTACATATAGGACAAATCATTCACAGGCAATGTATTTCCTATTTACATTTGTATTGAAAGCCTCGCGCTTTATTAATACAAACACTATTTTCATACTTGTTACTGTTTGTTACAAATTGCATGAAATTCCTTTGGTTTGCGCGAAAACAATATGGTAAACATTGTGCACCTCATGAGCAGTTTGGAAGAAACGCAACATAAGCGCATATTCTGGACAAACGTTCACACATGAGCATAATACCATCTCTCATTCGCTCTACCTGATCAAAGCAATTAAAACACATGCAACATATTGTAATCCAAACATACAAAAACAAACCCTACAGGGACAATAGTATACCAAAATATACACATCATCAAAAGTGTAGCACAAACACTTAAACAAGATCATGGCAATGATCTTCAAAAAAATTGTTCAGTACCAGATTTACAAAAAACATTAACAAAGGACGAGAACTAGCCCTAAGGTTAAACACCTAACCAGCATCGGGACCATCATCGACGGCAGGCACCTGCTCACACCGGCGACTTTTCCGGCGTTGATATACCAGCCGGCATCCTCCTTCCTAGATCATCGGAAAGCGAGCTATCAAGCCATCAGCATCCAGCACAGTACTACCATCATCAGTGACACCTTTGTGCTGAAGAACCTTACAGCCGGAACCAACAGCCACCGGAGAAACAGGTTTGACCGGATTCTTTGCCGTAATAGCAATTAGAGGTGGTGAACAAGAAAGAAGCATGAGACCTTCAGCAGCCTCGTAAACCCTAAAAACATCCAACAAAAGATGAGTATGGTAAGAGCGTTTCATCTTCTTTGCCAAAAATCAACAAGAAGACAAGGCATCTTGAATGTACATATATATAGAAGAACCCAACTTCGAGAAAGGAGAAACCTAATCATCATGATTAACTGTCAGAAAAACATCACATCCAAAACGGCGCTACAGGAACCAGGGTCATATCCCCATTAATGAAGTCTGACAAAGCGCCATTACATATCCCAATGTAAGAAGGCAAACTCTCGCAAATACGAATTTTTTATTACAAACTGACATCATCAAACGTCAGATCATGATTACAAAGGACCCAATTTTCAAAAGCAAAAATAGCATTTTTTCTCTTAACGAATCTTCTCATAGAAGACTCCCCATTTTTACGCAAAAAAAAAAAAGAAAAAAAAAGCATTTTCCCTCCCATAAGTCCAGTGCTCCACTTACTTGCATAAGTACAACACTAGACTGGGGGGACTTGAAGGGGTAAGGTCCCAAAAACCTCATAATAAATGCTTGGGACCATACCACAACCTTACTTTTCAGCCTTGTACCTTGCGCGGCCGCGCACTGGTCTCACAAATAAAGACTTAAAGAACAGTCAACAGTCAACACTTGCGCGCTCAAAGGAAATCATAAATCCTTGCGCTTTCTCCCATAGACAAAGGATGAAAGTCCTGAAATAAACACTTCCGCCTAAATATCCAGACCTGGATATTATTTACTCAGACTTGGGATTTATTTGATCAGTTGTATCCACACAATAAGGTGCCACACCAGATTACAGCAGTAATCTTCTAGAAGAAATACAATCGTGCACCACCAAGATGGTTACAACCGTCTGGACACATGTCACCATCTCAGGCATCCCTGAATTCACAACGAAAGCATGCAATTGGAAAGTAATCTCCACTTGATCACTTTACACGTGGCAAATCCCCAGCCTTCGATCTAAGCCACGATCCGTGTGCTCTCACGTCGGATCAAGAAGCTTGACGGAAGGAAATGTAACCGCTTACGGGGTTAGCATCTTCCGTCAACTTTTCACTAACGGGTTTTCCCGCCTAAACAACTCCCGGCTATAAATATGAGAAACAACCCAGGTATGGATTCAACTCACACACACTTCTCAAATACATCTTCTTCCTCATAACCCATACTTATTCTCACACCGGAGTCGGGTCAAGGAGAGAACCCTCTTCTCCCCTTGGCGAGGCTAACAGTGCTTCTTTTTTGCAGAGTTATCGGAGAAGGAGATCAGTTGTACCTGAATCAATCGAGAGGAAACTAACCTTTTATGCGGATTCAAACCCCCTAGATATCTCGGTTCCGACCATTTATCTAGTGTTTCTTCACATACTAACCGAAACAGTACACACTAATGCTTGGAAGCTAACAACAAAGCGATTTTTCGGAGTAATTTACACCCAAAAACTTAAGTTTTAAATTTATGCATGTATACGCATGGCTATTATCTCATTATTGTAGAAAATTTGATCGAAGATTCTTGATGATCACGATCATTTCTTGCTGATTTTGGATCTCATTGTTTGAAATAAACGGGGATGATGCAACTGCCACATGAATCCGCGGGTTTCAAAGACGCAATACAAGTCTGAATCATACTCATTCGCTAGTGATAAAGCTGATAAACTTGGAAATACATTCCTACACAACAACCAGCAACCACACAATCTTCTAGCAAAACAACATTAGGCATACACGACGGTGTAGAGAGACAGAAGCGCCCAATCCTGCACAAACAATATGTATTTGGGGAAAAATAATCATATGCATTAAAGGGGGAACAACCGCAGGACCAAGAAAAAAAGATTTACACAATCTGAGGGCAATCAAAGGATAAACATAATAACACAACATAACCAAAACTGTATCCCGAACAGGAAGCGGCGGAAGAACCTGTGGCGCAAATTTCACCTGTGACGAAATAGCTGCAAACCTAGATTCAAGGTCAAACAAAACTTGCTAATCAAAGTCACTATATGATTGCAATCCTATTTTTCTCACCATCAATCACATTGTGTATTCAACTTACTTTGACTAAATCGTTCTTTAATCAACTCAAACGTGAAACAAAATAGGGACAGACGATCTTAGCCCTAATTTATTCAATTACTAAGCAATTGTACTTAGAACCGTACTTTTAATCGGGTAATTCTAACATAAAGTTAATCAGAACCAGGTCGTCTACTACAACTAATAAATTTCTCAACCAATACAACAAAATCCGATCTGTAGATTATAAAACTACACAATTACTAACATGTTTTAACCTAAAATTCATGTAATTTAAAAACCAAAGGATGTAATACAACCAAGTCGTATGCATACCATTATATCCAGAACCCGACTCCCAATGATAGAATCCAAACAGAACATCACCGTAGAAGTTACCAGAGTTGTAGGGTTTGACTTTATCCTGTACCTTTTATCATGAAAGCTTTACGTATCCCGGATTCAACCATTATCACCGGCAACAGTGGTCGTATAACAAATGAAACGGAGACATGTTTGTAAATTTGAAGAAACCGAAGCGACCATAGTGAGATTTGAAACCCAGCGATGGGAGATTGAAGCAACCTTAAACCCATGATTTCAAAACTTGGTGAAACCAAAACCTAAAAAAGATCCATGGCGTGCAAAAGTAAGGAAACAAAGAAGAAACTATCACGTGTCAAAAGCTGGAGATTTGTGGAAGACATGTGTGTGGCCAAAAAAGAAAGAAGGCGGAAAAATATTAAAGAAAGGCACCGACCTTTCATTTTAAGAGTAAGGTAAATATCATTAACGGAAAATTCTTAAAAATAAACATTTGACCCAAAAAGTCGAGCTTAGTTTTTATTAAAATAAACAAAAGTATTAGATCTTGTTAAGGGAGTTAACTTTTAGCTCTTGCTTTGAATAACATAACAACAAACCCAATCCCCCTAATAACATTACAATATCATATACTCTCCATGTCAAAAAAACCAAAATAAAATAACTTAAAAATGGAGAGCGGATGAGGGAACGAACACCAGTCGTGGCAAGATGTTCTGTGTCACCAGAATCAGAAGGGAAGATCTAATGTCAGGGTTTAAGGGGGGGGGGGGGTTACTAAATACTACGTGACTAATCTCCCCACTAGGTGCAATCCATGGGAGGTCTCAAGTTTCTTGGAAGCATTCGGAAGGGTTACGGGGACTTATATTGCCAGGAAAAGAGACAAAGATGGGAACCGTTTTGGATTTGTATCTTTCAAGAAGGTGAAGGACGCTATAGAGCTGGAACAAAAGCTGAACGTGTTGAAAATGGGATTCAAATCATTACCTTCGACAGGAGGAGTCCCTTTTGGTTTTCTTTGTGAAGATAAATTGATCAACCTTTTTAAAAAAAAGGGGGTACTCAAGCATTTCGGATTCAAATCATTACCTTCGTGAGGATGGTTTATTTGATGTAGTGGTTCATTATATCAGAGGACTAACGGTGTTGTTAAGTTTCAACCAGAAACAAGACGCGGACGTTCTGATTCTGAACCCGGATAGATGGACAAGGTGGTTTTCTAGTTTGGATGTTTGGATGGGGCAGTCATTTCCTTACGAACGCATTGCGTGGCTAATTCTTCTAGGTGTTCCCCAGCATCTAGCAGAAAATGGTATTTTCAACAGTATCGCCGTGACATTTGGGAAGGTGATTCATCCCTCTTAAATATCCTTGGTGGACGGAGATTTCTCGATTGTTTGTGCTGGTGTTTTTGGTTGGGGACAGCGATAGGATCAATAAGGCGGTGTCTTTGAAATCGAGAGACAAAATTTACAAAGTTTGGGTGTCGGAAGAAACCTGAATCTGGGTCCCGGAGTGCATGGGCAGGATCAAGAATCTGATGGAAGGTACGACTGGATCTCAGGGAAGAAATGATGAGACTCCAATTCCAGATGCCTCGGTTACCGAGTTGGCGGGTGAACACGAAGAGTCGCATGGGGAGTTGCAATCCAATTCGTTAAATGCATTAAATACTGGGAGTAATAAAGCTGTGTCAGAAGGTAGTGGGGATAATGGTAATTATGTTTTTAATTCTGTCGGTGACTTTATTAAAGCAAAGAAAAAACCCAATATTCTTTATAATAAAAAGAAAGAGGCCAAGAGTAAATCCTGTAGCCCAGATGGAAATGCTAGGCCCAAAAAATGAACCAGGAAAGAGGTGGATGAGCCCAATTTTTTCAATTATCCTTTGGGTTGTGACCAGAGAAGCCCTAGCCTTGTCGGTCAGGTTCATGAGGTTAACAAGAGTCAGGAAGGGGATTTTATTGATCTGAATAGAAGGGCTTCCTCTGAAGGTACGATGTTAATCAATGAGACGACATATATCCCTAACTAGAGCTCGTCGTCTCCTGTAGAGAAGCATGGTCCCGACCCTTCGGGAGTCAGGATTGACAACGAAGTCAATGAGACTGTCGACCTGGGAGTTCTCCTGGGTGCTCAGCTGGTTAATCACGGTGGTTTGGTTCGCGACTCCATCTTGGAAGCAGGCTTCAATGGGTTTCATCCATGAATTTCCTTTCGGTAAATGTGCGTCGGTTGAAGGGGGTGGAAAAGCGCCTTGGATTAAGATGATCAAGAGGGACGAAGGGATCAGTTTTATATCCTTACAGGGAAAAAAATGCGAAAGTCTCACAGGTCTGTTTCTCTCTAAGTTCTGGGGTGGTAAAAACATGGTGCGGATTGGGTATAGTCTAATGGCCAGTTGGGTGGTCTTGCCTGCATCTGGAATAAGGACCGTTTTGAGTTCTCTCACTCCATAAAAGACAGGAATTATCTGATTATTAAAGGCTGAATTAAAGGATTCGATGAAGACATTAGCATCATGAATGTGTATGCCCCCCAGAGTATTACCGCTAAACAATTGCTTTGGGCTAAAATTGAATCTCAAAAGGTGCAGTCGGCTGGATTTTGGGTGATCATGGGGCATTTCAATGGGGTTCGGTTCCCTGAAGAAAGAAAGCATTCCGTTTTCAAACCGTCATACGCGAGGAATTTTAATGCTTTCATTCACAGGGCAAGTCTGGTTGAATTTTTCATGAAAGGGAAGCAATTCACTTGCAGCAGAGAGAACGGTAAAAAGCTGAGTAAAATAGACAGGTTCTTAGTCTGTCCTTCGTTTTTAATCCGATGGCTGGAAGCGGTGCTTCGTGCCCTCCCGGGGATTCATACTGACCACAGCCCTCTGATTTTGTCCACTATTAACATTCATTTCGGGCCTCGCCCTTTTAGAGTTTTTAATTCCTGGATTGATAAGGAGGGCTATGAAAAAACTATAGTTAACGCGATTAATTCTTTTGTTGGGGAAGGGGAGCCAGATTCGGTCCTCACGAATAAGTTGTCTCACATCAGAAAATATATCAAAATCTAGAGGGATAAGATGTTTATTAAGGAAGGGGAAAAGGAAATCGCGGCTACGTTCGAAGTGGAGCAAATAGAAGAAATTTTAGAGACAATGGATCTAACTGAAGAGGAAGAGTGGATTTTCCTTGAAAACAAGAGGGTTCTAAAGGAACTGGGGATAAGGAAGTCTTTGGATCTAAAACAACGCTCGAGAGTTAGATGGGCAATTGACGGAGACGAAAACTCTAAATATTCTCATGGGGTGATTAATACCAGGAAAGCTTTGAATTCTATCCCAAGCCTAACCATTAACGGGGAATGGATCTCAAAACCTTCTTTGATTAAGATGGAGATTTTCGGGTTCTTCAGAAGCCGTTTTTTGGAAGACATTCCGGTGCGGCCCAGATTAGTTTGCAATGGTTTTGGTAAGCTGAACGAGGAGGATAAAAGCTCTCTTTTGGAGCAATTTTCTAGAAAACAGATTAAGGATGCAGTGTTCGAATGTGGTAGCGACCGTGCTCCCGGGCCAGACGGTTTTAACATCCGGTTTATAAAGCATTTTTGGCAATATTTCGAGACATATTTCGTCAAGTTTATGGATCATTTTCATAGTGTAGGAAAAATCTCAAGGGGAAGCGGTTCGTCCTTCATCACTCTCATTCCTAAAACAAAAGATCCGATGAGCATCAACGACTATAGGCCGATCTCCCTTGTCTGGGTGATCAACAAAACTATATCCAAGATTCTCGCTAACCGTCTTAAAGGGGTGCTTAGAACGGTAGTGTCGGATTCCCAATCTACATTTGTTAAAGGAAAGTTATCCTAGATGGGCCGCTAATTGTCAACGAGGTGATTTCTTGATACAATAAAAATAAAAAGAAAGCGTTTATCTTGAAGATTGATTTCGAAAAGGCTTATGTTATCACATCAACTGGAACTTTCTGCTTGATATTATGAGCCAAATGGGGTTTCCCGAGCGATGGTGTTTGTGGATGTCAGGGATTCTTAGCTCGGCGAGGAGCTCGGTGTTGGTCAACGGTGCTCATACGCTCGAATTCCAATGCGGGAAAGGTATGAGGCAAGGCGATCTCATGTCGCCTTTTCTTTTCATTATTTTTATGGAAGCGCTTTCGTGCATGATTAGTAAAGCGAGGGATATCGGGATCTTCGATGGCATCAAGACTCCAAATGATGGACCCGTCATTTCTCATCTCTTCTACACGGACGATGCTATCATTTTAGGAGACTGGTCCGGGGCCAACATCCTTAAGGTGGTTAGAATCATTCCGTGCTTTTATGTGTGTTCGGGGCTTAGAATAAATCTCTCAAAGTCCAACATTTTCGGAATCGGTGTGAGTTCGTCGGAAGTAGAGAATAAAGCGGGGTTGGTGGGGTGTAATTCGGGAGAGCTTCCTTTCAAGTACTTAGGGTTAATTCTCGGAGTTAATATGAACTGGGTTAATAACTGGAAGCCTGTTTACGATGTTTTTGAAGCCCGTCTTTCCTCGTGGAAGGCCTTGAATCTCTCCATAGGGGGTAGAGTTACTCTTATCAAAGCTGTTTTGGAGAGTATTCCCAACTATTATTTTTCTCTTTATAAGGCCCCTTTAAGGGTTATTCACGATTTAGAAATTATGATAAAGAGATTTTTATGGGGAGGCTCAAGCGTGGCGCAAAAAACTCATTGGGTTGCTTGGGATCGACTTATTCGGCCAGTCAAAGAAGGAGGTCTCGACATTAGTAAGTTGAGAAACATTAACGTGGCTCTCCTTTCTAAATGGGGTTGGCGCTATAAAACGAAAAAGGGTAACCTTTGGAAGAAGGTCATAGTGGTGTTTGCAGTAATATTATCAAATTTTTATCGAGAACGACGGTCGATGAAACGCCTCTTCGCAGTTTTTTCAAGGGCAAAGTGGGAAATGGGGACGGCATCGCTTTTTGGATTGACCCGTGGCTGTCTTGTGTTCCTCTAAAAGATCAGTTTCCAACTCTTTTCTCTCTCGAGAGCTCGAATAAATGCAGGATTAGTGATAGACTCAAAACGGAAGACGGGGAGCTGGTGCACAGTTGGGTTTGGATCGATCAGCCGAGTTCGGCAATTGCGCTGGAAGAATTCAGCTCTCTGACAACCTTACTGCAGGCGGTGGTGTTTTCTAATCGCAGTGACGAGTGGCAGTGGATAGGGGCTGAATCTATTGAGTTCTCAGTTGGAGCCATTAAAAGGCTGTTGAACAAGGGGCACGATCTTGGTAATATCTACGTTGTGAATTGGTGCAAGTGGTTGTCGCTCAAGTGTAATATCTTCGTTTGGCGTTCTGAAATGGGGAGAATTCCTACGGCTGTCGCCTTAAGGAACAGGAACATTGTTTTAGAAGATTATGTGTGTTTATTCTGCAATGAAGAAGATGAGTCAATCGATCATCTGTTCACTTCTTGCAGGTTTGCTACCCTCCTGTGGCAACATATAAGTGTGTGGTGCCGTGTTCCTTCCATACACGCTTTTTCGTTTACCGATCTTTTGGAGCTTCATAACCACGTGGGTTACCAGCGAAGAGTATTTTCGATGCTATTGTCAAGCTTAGCTGCTGGAGTCTTTGGAAGGCAAGGAACAATCAGAAGTTCCAAGGCACTCCGGATCGGCTTGAAAACGTTTTGGCTGAAATAAAGACGTTGGGATCCCTTTGGGGTTAGAAATAGATCTAAGTTAAAGAACATTTCTTGGGGGGATTGGTGTAATTTTGTAATTATGTAGTTTTGTTTTTGTTTTGGTGCCGCCCCGTTTCGTGGGTTTGGTCATTCGGTGATTGTTAATGAAGTTTTCGTTTCAAAAAAAAAAAAAAACTTTTAGCTCTCGCTTTAGATATTTTTTTTATTGGTTTTAAAAAAAATGTTAGTTAAGGCTGAAGTTTAGCTAGCGTTTTTGTTAAAGTCTACTATAGTATTTACTAAAATAAACAAAATTGCTTGGCCGTTGGCTAAACCAGCTATTTTTTAGCTCCCGCTTTCTATATGGTATCTTTTTATTGATTTAAAAATGGTGTTAGCTACGACCGACACTTAGTTGACGTTTTTTTAAGTTGACTTTAGTTTTTATTAAGGGGCTGGTTGACAACATCTGAATGGTTATTTGCTGAACCAGTAAGAGATCTGAACCATTAAGTGTTGAACCAGTAAGAGGTCTGAACCATTAAAAGCTTGTATAAAGCTTAACCGTTCAGAGGCAAATATCTGACCAATTCAGATTAGAGGTCTTAACCATTTAGACTCTGTATAAATCTTAACCATTCATAGGAACATGTCTTAACCATTCAGACATCTGCTCGTGAAACAAACAGTCTGAACCATTAAGTGTTGAACCAATAAGAGATCTGAACCATTAAGAGCCTCATTAAAAGATAAACAAACAGCCCCTAAAACAAACAAAGCGTTAGGTTGTTGAGCTCGCGCTTTAGATATGGTCTCTTTTTATTGGCTTAAAAAAGGTGTTAGCTAATACTGAAATTTAGCTGACGCTTTTTAAGAACTAAATTTTGGTCTACGTGAGTTATATAGTTTGTATTTTAGCCAAAGCTTTTTTTAAAAGGCAAAACTTTAGCCGCTGCCTAAATTTTGCACATACTTGCACATTATATTATATATATATATATATCTTAAACACAAAGGTCGGTGCACAGATCAAATTACTATATCTGCCCTCACCCAACCAACCAAATTACAAAACTGCCCCAAAGAAATCTTTTTTGCTGTGCCATCATCTTCCACACACTTGCCAGTCCTTCAATCCATCGCTCACATTTCCACCGAACACCGCCTATATCGTATGTGCCGTTGTCTTCCAGCGTCACCATCAACGTGACCACCACCGTCCTCCGCCGCATTTGCCGTCAAATCCCCCTCCGTCGTCCTTAGTTACCTGGTAACAGCGGCGATTAGGGTTTCAGAGACGCAACCCCGATTGAAACGATGTTTAGGGTTCCGGTGACCTGATCTGTTTTCTGATGTAGCAAAAGAAGGCTACGATTTCATGATGTAAAAAAAAAGTTGAGTGCTGCAGTTGCACCAATTCTTGAGATCAAATTGTCCATCCCTAAGTCACGTTTCTATCTCAAGTTCTATACTTCTATGACACCAAGGCAAGTTAATCTTCAGCATATTAGTATAATATAATGGGTGTTAATTGATTATTTTTGTTTTAATTTGTGTATATTTAAGAATATCAAAGGCAAGAAAATGCACAGTGTCTTCATGTTTTACACCAATCCTAGATCTCATGTAAATCACAGTGAAATCAATAAAAGCATTTAGATGTTTTCCATATAGTACTTCTATGCATACTTAAGTAGTTAAGTGTTAATTAGAGATGTTGATTTCGACCCATTTTCTTGAAAATAGGTTGATTTGAGTTCTCCAATGAGTCAAATATATAACTTAAGAGCATACATAGATATGAAACGGGTCAAGTTGGAAGTCCCCAGATTGTTATTTAAATAGTTGCAACTTCTTGAATGTATTTACCAATTTCTTTTAGTGCACCGAACAGCTAGCGGCCTATGGGGAATTAGTGTCAATCTGGGGGCTTAATGTTGTTGATACGGCGAATTACAACATGGTGGTTGGGCTCCGATGGGCCTACATATGTATGATCGGACATCTCTAATTATAAGTTTCTAAATTTATTTGAAACAGAGCCCATATGGGGGGACATATTATCACCAGCCATCGTTTGACCTCCCGGTGCTGAAAGGAACAACGCCGTTGACGGGTTTAACTTACTTCTTTATAATTTACAAAGCTCATTATTTTTCTTCTTTATATTTATTTTGTTATTAGTTTTTGAATAAATATTAGGACCCACTGGAGAGACCAAACGGGCATCATCATCATGCAGGGATGGAGTCGGAATGTATCAACTATGGAGTTTATCTAGAATACTGCCTGGAGGGAACAATTCCAATCAAGAACAACCGAACAAGATTGTTCTAATGGTTGTCATGAGGTAACTTTGTTCTTTTTTAAAATATCGATGATAAAACCAATAATTTTCTTAAGTGTGTGAAAATCATAAAAGAAATGTATAAATTTAACTAAATTTGTCATAACCGGGTTTGATTTTGTTTCGGTTTGCAAAACTATCAGATAAGGATATAATAGAGATGGTATTCTTTCCTGTTGTGAACGAGGCGTGTAGAGTATATGCCGAGGGTATTGCAGTAAAAGCAGCTGATTTGGATATCGCGGGTGTTATGGGAATGGGATTTCCACCTTACAGGTTTCATGCTTTTATATACATTTTTATTCAGAATTATATAAATAAATATAATATATATTATAAGTTTTTAACATATGTTTTGTGTACAGGGGAGGGGTTATGTTCTAGGGAGATTCAGTTGGATCTAAGTACATATATGAGAGGTTGAATGAGTGGTCAAATCTGTATGGGGACTTCTTTAAGCCATGTGACTATTTGGCCCAAAGAGCTACACTTGGGGCTCCGTTGGTTAGATTCTCTTTAATCATTTACTTTACATATATTGACATTTATAGTAAATATTGAATGTACTATATAATGTTTTTGTAGAGTTCACCGTTGGATCAAGCAAAATCGCGATTATGAGAATGGACGTCGCCTATTGGTTTCATGACCCTTGAACTAATCATGCTGATTCTTTTGATGACGATCTCAACACCATTGAAGCTGGTTGGTAGGTAAATTTCTTCAACACATACATATATGTTCCTGCATACGATTGAAGAAGATGACCAAGGTATTATTATTCTCAGAATTTCTTTGTAGTTTGTTACTATTTGATTTAGGAAACATACAATTGTACTTTGTTTTGTATGTATGCAGGGATTGATTTAGGCTGGCACAAATATTAAAATAAAAATGTTTTCTTGATAGTGTACATTAGTAATGCCAAATTTACGATTAACGAGCCAACACCATGCGGTGGGCCGCTTTGCTGTATATGTCATGTATATGTTAGTGTCATCATCGTAGCGCGTACATGTAAGGAAGTCGCAAACGCTAGGTTGTCGCCGCAACGCGCAACACGGGTTAAAAACTAGTGTATTATTATTTTTGATTGATTTTTTCATGTACCTATCACGCTTATCAAGTATTTTTTGTGCCGATAAAATTTAACTCGTGTCTTACCGTCTTAGGCTAGAGGGTATGGTGATGGTCCTCCCTTGGAGGATGATCCGCCATGTAGGCGCCACATCATAGTCCTCCCAAGGATGGTCCATCCCACAAAACTAGAGGGTATGGGAGGATGATCCTACCCCACCACTTTTTTTATTTTAATTTTTATGCCCTATGTACAAGTATTGAATCCTAATGTACAAATCAGAAATAAAGGGGGCCCACCAGATTGGACCGTCTTGAATGTCCACATCTCGACGTCGAAGACGGTGACGGTGACGGGAGGGGGCGGGATGCCTTGCTGCCGGCGACGATCCAAGACGGGTATGGGGACGGACCCCAACCAGCCTTAGAAAACTTGGATACTTGTCCTCTCCTAAATATGCTTATTTTTGTAAAAGCAATGTTTGTTTTATTAATTTTATGTGACATGAAATTTGAGTGATATATGTTGAAATTTGTAAGCATTTATTAGGATAGTAGATAGGGGACAATATATAGTGACCATCGCAACATTCAGATTTTTTTATTAAGATTATTTAACTATTTTATATTTAGTTTTGTTATCAAATCTCACCAAAGACATGTTGAACGTAAGCCTTTTCTTTTTCACATTTTGGTTGAGTTAATTTCATTTTTTTACGTGTAAATTACATTTTTCGTCTTTTAAGTATATACTAATTTTCAGCAGTTGTCTTTTATCAAAAGAACTATCTAAAATTGTAGTCTATGTTCAAATTCTTTACATGTTTCGTCCTTTTCACTAACGGACATAAATTTCTTAGTTAATTAAGTTTGGTCATGTATTTTGCACATAAGGTAAAATGACCATAATGAACCTTGTTCATGTTTGTTTGTTAAGGAAATATATGAGTTTACGAACGTTCATGAACACTTGCGGAACTAGATTTTATGTTCCTGTACATCCGTTAAGGAAATGAACATGTTCATGTTCGTTTGTTAATTTTAGGGAATGAACGCAAACGAACACAAACTAATGTTCATGAATACAAACGAACACAAACAAACATTCATGAACAACATATATAATACATAAATACTTAAATATTTTATTTGTCTAATATATAATACATATATAATATCTATATATCTGTTAGTTTATTGTTTTATTTTATATGGAGCTTGATATTTATAACAACCTTGTCGTCTATTTTTTAAACTATATAAATACCATATAACATTTTTCGCTGTATAAAAATACTCTATTGTCGAGATTATTTAGTATTTAAAAACCTCAAACACTTTAACAAATATGCTAAATTAAAATTCGTGATGAATTAATTCAGTACATATCAGAAGATACAACAACTTACGTTAGAACCCGACCCAAACCGAGCCGGAAATTATTAAATTTGCTTGTATTGTATGAAATTGAAGGATCTAAAAACAATGACATCAAATAAAATCTTGGATCCGTCACTAAATGTACGGTAAAAATAAGTCGCTCCGTTTTATGAATATACAGAAAAAACGAATTTAGAGAGGTGTATCAGATCCGTGAGATACAATGTATAAATTTGTTTTACCTACAGATCTTTGCAACCTTGACTAAACAAGCATTTCTCTCTCTCTCTTTTTTTTTTTTTTTTGAAGGTATTAACAAACCGCTGACCCAAGCCGGGCTGACAAAAAACAGACCAAACGAAGACTAAATTACATATTTACAAAGGAATACCAATCCCCCCATCTTATCCCTTTATACTTAGATCTGTTCGAAAACCAAAGAAAACCCAAAGCTTTAACTTCACTAATTATATTTCTATCCTTATCTGACTGTTCGAGAACTTGGCATTACTATATATTACTATATATTAAAATGAATAGTGATTTTAACATTATAATAATATATAGTTTTTAATACTTTTATTATTTTAATATTATAATCATAGTTATTTTCTTTACTTTTAAACTTTAATCCTTTTTTTAATATCAGGGGTTGGGATAAGCTTGGTGTCAACCGGTATCGAACTAGTACTGGTATCGAACCAGTACTGGTATCGAAAATACCGGGACCGTCCTGTTCAGTATCAGTAAATGAAGGTCAAAACCGGCACTAATACAGAAAACCCCAAAAGTTGGTGCCGAAATTATATTGGAAATCTTTTGGTTCGGGAAATAGTGAAAGATTCGGTTGTGTGTCATTGTGTGTTCTGTAATTCTTTTAAGCCTTATTAAGATGGGCCACTGGCATTTGCTGGTTTTGTGGGCTCAATAAAACATGCTAATAATAGACTTTAAGATGAGATCAAAGTTAAAACATGCTAATAATAGACTTTGACATGAGATCAAAGTATTTCATCATGTCAACCCGCCCAAAATTAACAATTTGTTACCGTGTGACATGGACATTGTTAAGGATGACATGCAAATAATAAGTATTTTTCCAGTTAAGGGTGTTCAGAATTTGATTCGGATTCGAAAAATTCGAAATTCGAATCGATTCGAATTCGATTAACAAGGTTTAAATTCGAGTTGATTCGTATTCGAGTCTAGTAATTGAATTTGAATAGTATACAAGTCATGGTTTTCAATTCAATTCGATTCGAAATTCGAATTCAATTTGTATATATTTTTTAATATATGAATATAAACAAACATATATATATATATACACACATATAACTTCTAAACTTGACCAAAGTATGAACCACATCCATAAGTGATAAGTTTATATTCATAACATTACCAAACCTACTAACAAATAACCCATACTACTTATTTCTAAATTTTTACCTAACTTAAATCGCTACTAGTAACCGACATATTTTTTAAATTTTGGTGTTTTGACATATTGATAGTTTTAGTATTGCAAATTATTATATTTTATGTTGAGTATAATTAGTTTGTAGTAGTTTTAAAAAATGAAAGTAAAATAATTTATTGTTTAGGGTGAATTTGAATTAAATCAAAATTATTCAAATTCGGTTTGAAATTGATTCGAATTCGGGAATTGAATACGAATTCAGGTAAAAAATTGAAAATTTCAATTCGAAAATTTGTTATTCGATTCGATGAACACCCCTATTTCCAATAAAGATATACTTGCATTTTGTAGTTAGGGGTTGTTCGTTTAGCTCTTAATGAGACTCTTAATGGTTCAGACATCTTACCGGTTCAGTACTTTATGGTTTAGACTGTTTGTTTTGCGAGCAGCTGGTTCAGACATTTGTCTCTGAATTGTTAATATTATACTTAGTCCGAATGGTTAAGACCTCTAATTTGAATTGATTAGACATTTGCTTCTGAACGCTTAAGCATTATACTGACTCTTAATAGTTCAGACCTCATACTGGTTCAGCACTTTATGGTTTAAACCTCTTACTGGTTCAACACTTAACCATTAAAAGCCCCTTACATTTATATGTTAAGGACACAAGAAATTTCGGAATAGAAGAATATGGTGTTTTGAGTGATATAACATGACTAATCATGTTATTTAAAATCGGGGATTTTAACATCAACATTAAGGTGCTGTAGGATCGGGGAATCGATCAAACGAGTCGATCAGAAGAGTTCTTGATAAATACGAAAGGCGGAATCAGACGTATTGATGTTATATCAGCTTGATATACACTTAGAATCACTTTAACTGTCAATTGTATTGATTTGATAGTGTTTACAGATCGTTCGACACTTCGGTAGCACTTCGTCTCCGGAATCAGAAAGTTACAAATAAAGACCCAAGACTCACCTATTTATAGGAAAGCCAGGTCGCACGAACCAGTCATGCTTTCTGGTCCAGGTCGCATGAACCTGCTGGTTCAGGCCTGTTTCCCGATTCTCTCGTACAACAGGTCCTGGTCTATCTATTCTATTACATGACTCGATACAAGACGAAGTCAACAGACATATGCACTAACAAACTCCCCCTTGGATGTTGACGAGTCTTCAGTGTATTGAGTCTTCAGTTGTCACACCCCAACCGATGGCGGAATCATCGGGGCGCGGCACTAGGCGAATCAGATTGCTCAAGAGAATCCATAACAACTATTTTGCGATAATATTTATTACATTCGTTATCCCATACTAACAAATAATACAATCACATAAGTTATCACAAATTTCTTGTCCTCTCGAACAATACAAATCTGACAACCTAGATTTTAGGTGAGTTTCTAGACTTCCTAGCTTGATTTGTTGTAGTCTGCGATCTAAACCAGCAACATACGTTAAAACAACATCAATACAAAAGTATTGGCGGGTATACAAGTTTTGGTAGTAGCGAAAATAGATTAAAAGCGATTTAAAAGTGTTGCGAATACCATTTACATAAACGAGATATGCTATCACATAAACACCAGACAATTACTACCAGCTAAGTCACTCGAGCTGCGATTGCGATTGCTATTCATCCTAACTAGACCCCGTCGGGTACTATAGTACTATACTAGTTAAGGCATGACCTCGCGAGTAAAAGTCCTATCACTTATGTAACTAGCATCACGTATAAATATGTAATCCAGTCATTCGCAAGTGTTAAAATAGATTAGACATTTGATTAATTCGATTTAATTTGATTTCGACGTTTGTTACACCCAAAATACGATTAAAAAGGGTTCGAGTATACTCACAGTCAGTGTTTAACAGGAAAACACACTTGGTTGGATTGAAGGGAGCGCGTCTGAGATTATCCTGATTATAATGCGATAGCGTAAGCGATGAACAGTGCGTTAAATGGTGTAAAAGTTTCAATGGATCGAACAGTACTCTGATTTGTTGTAATTAAAGTCAAGTGTGGGACCTAAGGTGCAATCCGATCGGATGGCAGTCCGATCGGATGGCTGTCATGTCCGTTCGGACGTCTGCCTGTCCGATCGGACGACTGCCTGTCCGATCGGACGACTGTCCGATCGGACGGCAATCCGTCCAAACGATCTAGTCATCCTTGGTTTCAACGATATCAGGTTTCAACCCAAGGTGAGCTTACGCGGCCCAAACGATCGGACCCAAACGATTGGATGGCTGTCCTGTCCGATCGGACGGCAATCCGTCCAAACGATCGGACCCAAGGTGAGCTTACGCGGCCCGCCTTAACTTAAGAAATCAACGATATCAGGTTTCAACCCTGATACCGCCCGCGTAAAGGCTTGGGGTGGGTCTACGCGGCCCGCCTCAACTTATGTTTCAGATTTTTATTTATTTTTAATACTATTTAATATATTTGAGGCCTGTTTTCACGTATGGGGTGTATTTTAAAGACATATTGGAACAATTTAAAATATAATAGGGTGTCGGAAATATTTGATAGTGTTGGTTTTACTGAGGGTTGTTACATCCTCCCCACCTTGTTTTAGAGCTCGTCCTCGAGATCTACTGGAATAAGTGCGGATATTTTCTTTGCATTTCAGATTCGAGTTCTCATGTGTACTCAGGTCCTCTTTTGGAGTCCCACTTCACTTTGACCATAACTAGTCTCTTATGCTTGAGGTTCTTGACTTTCCTGTCTTCAATCTGTAGAGGTCTTTCTATAAACTTGAGCTGTTCATTTACCTCTATATCCTTAAGAGGTACTATCAGTGATTCATCAACTAAGCATTTCTTGAGATTAGATACATGAAACACATCATGTATTCCTGCCATTTCCTCTGGCAGTTGTAGCTGATAGGCTACAAGTCCTATTCTCCTAATAATCTCAAAAGGTCCAATATACCTGGGATTTAGCTTTCCCCGTTTGATGAATCTTACTATTCCTTTCCAATGAGAGACTTTTAACAATACTTTATCTCCTGTTTGAAATTCCAATGGCTTACGTCGGTTATCAGCATAGCTCTTCTGTCGGTCACGTGCTGCTTTCAGTCGTTCTTTGACTTGAATAATCTTGTCAGTTGTTTCTTGCACTATCTCGGGTCCAGATAGTTGCTTTTCCCCAATTTCTGCCCAACAGACTGGGGTTCGGCATTTTCGTCCATAAAGTGCTTCGAATGGTGCAACATTGATATTTGTGTGATAACTATTATTATAAGAAAATTCTATTAACGGTAAGTGATCGTCCCAATTACCTCCGAAATCAATTACACAGGCTCTAAGCATGTCCTCCATTGTCTGAATTGTTCTTTCGCTTTGTCCATCCGTTTGAGGATGATAAGCTGTGCTCAACTTTAACTTGGTTCCCATTGTGTAACACCTCGAAAATTCACGTCCTATAATGTGTTGACACGTGTCATAAAGTTTGAACGTGTGAAAGAATGTTATAAAAGGAATAAAGTTGACAAACATGGAAAGTATGTGATTTTACGGGTTCTAAATGTCAACAATGAATAAATATACTTTATAATAACCCTACATGATGTTTATAACATCAAACGAATAAATCATGGATCATACGAAGCAAAAAGTGAGAGATTACAAACTACAGGGGTTAAATGTGTCAACATGTTTAAAGATATACCTCTGAGTGACCTTTTGACAAACCCGAAGCTTTGTAAATGTTAATTATGCTCACTAGAATGCACGATATAAATTTCATAAAGTTTCGTTAACGTATGAGAAAGTTATGATCAAATTCGTGTGCGAGGGGTTAAAGTGCAAACGTTGAAAGTTAAGACTTTTCGGGTTAACCGGAAGTGTTCAGGGACTTGGCAAAGTGGGTATA
This sequence comes from Helianthus tuberosus, assembly GCA_030545235.1. NCBI lineage: Eukaryota > Viridiplantae > Streptophyta > Magnoliopsida > Asterales > Asteraceae > Helianthus > Helianthus tuberosus. The sequence goes on along the minus strand of JARYGA010051935.1, from coordinate 20,295 downwards.
AGTCCTAAAGCCCTTGTGGGTAAAAATAAGGGGGTCAAAATGCAAGAAATAACCTTAGTTTCCCCTTCGTGAAGCCAAAGGTCAAGTTGCAAAACAAAGAAAATGAAAAATTATGATATTTAAGGGCCATGCGGCCCGCTTGGGATATGTTAAAACGGGAGGCAGGCCGCGTCAGGCCGCCAGATGCAGAAAACGGGGACAGACCCCTGGAAACGCGCAGAACCGATCCTTTTTCGACATTAATGCAATGTGGGCGACCCCTAAACTGTACTAGGGCACTAGAGACACATGTTGGAGGGTTGTGGTCGATCATAGAGTTATGTGTCAACTTCTTATGGTGAAAATCTCACTATAAAAGGTCACAAGTGATCAATTCTTTCCTCACACCTTCATCTGCCCATTTGGAGCATCTCTGGAGCTAAGGATCATTCTCTAAGCATCATATTTCGTTCATAGGACTCTTGTAAGTCTGCTAGTCCTTTCTTTAATTGAGTTTAGCTTGTTTAATTAGCTAAAAGTCAAACCGTCGTAATTACGGTTTGACTTCGAGATTAGTCAACAATGGCTCAGTCATTTCTCGAATCAAAAGTAGTTATAGGTTGGTATTTATGTGGGTAATAAAACCTCAAAAGGGTTTCCCCTGATCACCACTCTAACCAGGTCAAAAGTCGGGTCAAACCTATATTTAAAAAGTCAACAGGAAGTCTAAATTGCCATTTATGCATAATTAACATTGTAGATCATATACAACCTGTTGGATCATTGTTATAACTTAGTAATAAGTGTAAGAACATGTCTAAACATGTTCAACCCGACAATTTCCTGTTTAGACCCGGTTCGGAACCGAAAGTCACACAGTTTGACTTTCAGTTCTGACCCGTTTAGGCATGTTTTAGAAATGCCTCAGAGCTTTAATTGGATTAGGTTACATGTTAGAACAACCCTCTGTGATTATACACCTTGGTTCATTAGTTATCCAATTAATATGCATGTTTCCGTTAATTGCTCATATGTTGACCGTTATGCCCTTATTACCTTAAAACGTGATTTATGAAAATGTAAAAGTGTAGAAACCTTAGTTACTGATATATAAACTTGTATGCATAGTTTGACATCAGATTGACTTGTAGATTAAGAGTTATGCTCATTATCGCAAATTTAAAGCTTTATGTTAATAAAATGGTGTATTTAGCGTAGAGCCTACTTAAACATACTTTTTGATACCAAATCTTTTACCCACTGATGTAATATATTATTTTGGGAATTTTAAAGATTTTTAATAAATTTTAGGCTGAGCATAACTAGTAGTCGTAGGCTTAATCGGGTAATTGTCGGTTTTGTCCTTACGGGCCATAAAATGAGTTTTACATATCTAAACGACTCCAAACCTTTTGCTACTGATCACATATGATAAATAAATTATTTTAAGCCTTCTGGAAATATAAAAATATCAGATTTAAGTATCGGACCCGGAAATGGTCTTTAATCGCCATATTTAGCGTTTTTAACGCATAATATGTATTAAAATCATATTGAACATAACCGGGTTGATACCTACTGATATAGGAGGCAAATTATAATATTTTAACACTAAGCAAAGGTTGATAAACTCAGACTCCAGTTTTGAGCTTTTCGGCTTATGTGAAATTACCAAAATACCCCTACGGGGCATAGTTGGTTAAAAATGATAAATTTCAAATACATGCTTTAACCTACTGATATAACTTAGAAAATTGAGTATATTTGCTGATTACATCAGACCTGTAACTCAGGTTGTTACTTAAACCCTTTTATAAACTTTTAAATGACCAAACTACCCCTACGGGGCCTAGTTTGTGTTTAAACACGTTTCGGGCATAATGAAAGACACCTTACTGATGTCACAACATATTTGAGACATAATTAACTTAGGAAACCTGTATATAGCTCTCATGAATACCCGTCACGCTTATTACGCGTACGGTTCGGTTTATGTAACAAGTTTACATAAATTAGCTGAAACGGGTCAAACCTTAACGGTTTTATCTCAAAATCCAGAAATTGAATAATAAACCCATATTAAACAAGTCTCCAAACTTGTCGGGTCTGAATCACATTCTACCTGGTCTTCGCTTAATCGTGCGTACGAACCGTATCTTGAAACTAGCCGGTCTAAGCTTAAGCTTAATAAATGGCCCGTTAGAATTCTAATAGGTTATTATAAACCTTCGTTCCAGATTAGGAGGACCAGTAAAAGCTACGTGCATTTTGCTTATTGTGATTAATACTTGCTCAGGTAAATACGTTTAACTTATTTTCCCTATACGGGCTTGGGTTATGGTATATAGCATACCGCTTGATCGGGCATCAAATCTCCACCATTACGGTAGTTGAATAATTTGATCGGCTCGTTTAAACAGTCTTGTTACTTAAAGCCTTTGGGGGGTTAATGACCATGTCCCGGATATCCTTGGCATCATCTTATAAGATGGCCACGACCTGAGCACGGGGTGTAGGCGTACACCTGTCAGTGTATAACTCTATATTGTGGTGTGTCTATTGATCTTTAACCCGGACAAGATCCGGGCTACTGAACGCACAAGGAACATGTAATTCGTTCACAAGATTATAATATTAAATAATTCTCCCAAGTTATAAAAAAAAATGTTTATGCCATGTGCATCCAAACCAATTTTAAATCATTTTCCAAAATGAGTCAGTTGAACGTATTTACCAGTGTAAACTGACGTATTTTCCCAAAAAGGCTGAATGCAGGTACTAAACGAAATTGGCTGGATTGTCTCCTTAGCATCAATAAAAAGTCTCGCAAGCGGATGCCTGAAGTCTGTTGAACTATTGTCTCATATTTTATTTCGATCCGTTCTGTGGATAAACATCCGAACGTTGTGATACTTGATATTACAATAATTAAATTCGGTTGTATTATATTTTTAAATTTGCTTCTGCTGTGCGTATTAAATATTGTGTTGTTTGACTATTATGTTGCCAACCACGTCATGATACTCCCCCACCGGTGACACGTGGAAATCGGGGTGTGACACATTGCCTTTTGGAAACTTGACAAAAAATGAGAGGTAAATCGACTATCCCTATCAGAAACAATTGATAAAGGAATTCCATGTAAAGAAACAATTTCATTTACATATAATTTGGCTAATTGTTCCATACTGAAAGTTTCCTTCATTGGTAAGAAATGAACTGACTTGGTAAGTCTATCTACAATCACCCAGATTGTATCATTTCCTTTCTTTGCTTTGGGTAATTTAGGAACAAAATCCATTGTTATCAATTCCCATTTCCACACTGGCATTTCTAACTGTTGTAGCAATCCTAAGGGTTTCTGGTGTTCAGCTTTAACTTGTGAACAGGTTAAACATTTAGAAACATAGGCTGCTATGGCATTTTTCATTCCTATCCACCAAATTTTTTTCCTTAAATCCTGGTACATTTTATCATTTCCTGGATGCATCGTATATTTAGACTTATGGGCTTCTTCTAAAATACGATAACGTAGGTTTCCTAATTTAGGTATCCACATTCTCTTTTCATGGAATCTCCAAATTCCATCTGTTCCTTGTTCTAATTCTTTTAGCATACCTTTTAATTTTTCAGTATCATCCTTGATTACTGATTCTTGTGCTTTTCTTATTTGATCATTTAAATCTACTTGCAGATTTAATTTAAGAGAACGTACCCTTTTTGGATTTTCATGATACTTTCGGCTTAAAGCATCTGCCACTACATTTGCTTTTCCTTCATGATACTGGATATCACAATCATAATCACTAAGCATTTCCATCCAGCGTCTTTGTCTCATATTCAAGTCCTTTTGCTTGAAAACATACCTTAAACTCTTATGATCAGTGAATATGATAAACTTACTACCATAAAGGTAATGTCTCCAAATCTTAAGAGCGAAAATTATAGCTCCTAGTTCTAGATCATGGGTTGAATAATTCTCTTCATGATTCTTAAGTTGTCTAGATGCGTAAGCTATAACCTTTTGGCGTTGCATCATTACACATCCATAACCTAATTTGGAAGCGTCACAATAAACTACAAAATCTTCAGTTCCTTCTGGTAACGCTAATATGGGTGTATGGGTTAATCTTTGCTTAAGAATTCTAAATGCTTCTTCTTGTTTTAATCCCCATTCAAACTTAACAGATTTACAGGTTAGCTTAGTTAAGGGAATGGCTATTCTAGAAAAATCTTGAATAAATCTTCTATAATAACCAGCTAATTCTAAGAAACTTCTAACCTCGGTTGGTGACTCAGGGGTTTTCCATTTAGTAATCGCCTCAATTTTTGTCGGATCCACATGAATTCCTTCATGATTTACTAGGTGTCCAAGAAACTGTACTTGTTCTAACCAAAATTCGCACTTAGAAAATTTAGCATAAAGCTTTTCCTTTCTTAACAAACTTAAAAGTGCGTGCAAATGTTTTACATGTTCCTCTTTACTCTTAGAGTAAATTAAAATATCATCTATGAAAACAATTATGAATTTATCTAAATATGGCTTACATATTCGGTTCATCATGTCCATAAATGCAGCTGGGGCATTGGTTAAACCAAATGGCATGACAGTAAATTCATAATGTCCATACCTTGTTCTGAATGCGGTTTTAGGAATGTCCTCTTCCTGTACCTTTAATTGATGATATCCCGACCTTAAATCGATTTTAGAGAAAAATCGAGCTCCTTGTAGTTGATCAAACAGATCATCGATTCTTGGTAATGGGTACCGGGTTCTTAATCGTGACCTTGTTTAATTCATGGTAGTCAATGCACATACGCATTGATCCGTCCTTCTTTTTAACAAACAGTATCGGCGCTCCCCATGGTGATGAACTTGGCTGTATGAATCCTTTTTCCAACAATTCGTCTAACTGTTTCTTCAGTTCCTGCATTTCGACGGGTGCCAAACGGTAAGGTGCTTTGGCAATCGGTGCCGTTCCTGGTATCAAATGGATCCTGAATTTAACTTCTCTATCTGGAGGTTGCCCTGGCAATTCTTCTGGAAATACATCTGAAAACTGAGATACTATTGGAATATCCTTTAAATCCTTTCCTTCAGTGTTAGTGATTATAGAAATCAAATACACTATAGAACATTTTCTTATATAACTTGCAGTTTTCATCACAGAGATAAACTTTGTAGATCTAGATGGTTTATCTCCTTTAATTGTGATCGTTTTACCTGTTGGTGAATTTACTTGAATTGACTTTTGATCACATAAAATACTGGCTTTATTGGCTATTAACCAATCCATTCCTAATACAACATCAAATCCTGCTAGATTCATGGGATAAAGATTTGCAATAAATTTCTGATTTAAAATTTCTATGCTTGCTCCCTGCAAGATTTCAGAAATCCTAACGGTTTCTCCCTGCAAGATTTCAGAAATCCTAACGGTTTCTCCATGACTGATTTAGAAATTTGCAAAATGATGCATTAATAAAACTTTGGTTTGCACCAGAGTCAAATAATACTTTAGCAAAAATATCATTAACTAAAAATGTACCAGCTATAACATCGGGAATCATCTTGGCTTCATATGCAGTCAGAACAAATGCTCTAGCATTTTGAGTATTCTTGTTGTTTGTAGCTGGAGCTAATTTTGGGCAATTAAGCTTGATATGACCTTATTCTCCGCAGTTGTAACATATCCTGTTATTAGCTTTCTTCCTACAATTTTCCTCTTTGTGTCCCGATATTTTGCAAAAGTTACAGTATATGGAGCATCTTCCTGAATGCTTTCTTTTGCAATTCTTACAGTAAGGTGCAGAGGTAGAACCTATATTTCTCCCACGGTTAGAATTTCCAGAACGAAATTCTTGTGTGAGTTTCTGGGTTAGGTTCCTCCTTTGATCCTCTTCTCGGGTATGAACTAATTCATCTGTCAAGGTATTTGCTAGTTCTACAGCTTCTTCTATGGTTTGAGGTCTAGCTGCCTTGACTACGTGTCTTATCTCTCCAATTAATCCTCAAATATAACGGGAGATTAACACTGGTTCACGTGATCCAAGAGTTGGCACTATTCTAGCATATTCGAAGAATATTTTAGTGTATCCCTTACTATCCACACCAGTCATCCTAAGGTTTAGGAATTTGTTTGCTATATGTTCCTTCTCATTGGGTGGGCAGAATTTCCTTTCTACCTTGTTCTTAAATTCTTCCCATTCCATATTGTAGGTTCTATCACTTCCTCTTGATTGGAGGATAGTGCTCCACCATTCTAACGCTAAATTTTTAAACAGATTAGAAGCAAATAATATCTTATCTTCTTCAACACACTTGCCTCAGTCTTCTCTATCCAGCGTAGGGTTGCAATAGCCCCTTCATTGCTCGAGAATTTCATTGGTTTACAAGACCAGAATTCTTTATAAGAACAACCGTAAGACACGGTTCTTCTCCTTTTGGGAATGGGCAATTGAAGTAAAGGTCCATTGTTTACATTGTTTTCGGGTTCGATGGGTCGCTTACTGTTATGCTTACTTTTATTATTCGCTTCTTGAATAGTTTGAATAATAAATGGCATGGCATCTATGATTCCTTCTGCCACTATATGTTGAATAGCACCATTATCCATTTGGTTTCCATTGTTATTGATGATTGGATTCTCATTAACCACGTTAATGTTACTCTGGTTATCATTATTCAGATTTCCTTCATCGGCCATCTGAATTTTAAACATTTACCCCATATTAATATCACAAGATAATATTTAATATAGTTAATCACATGATACGCAATCTAGCCAAAAACGTCGATCATTGCGACTTTTACTCTATTTTCATATACTATTATGCATCTATTACATTCTAGTACTGAAATAAAAATTACAATACCAACAGAAATAGAATCACACTAATAGTAATAGGCATCCGTACACACATATTTTATTTTATTTTTATTTTATTATATTATATTAGAGTGAATTGCAAGTTTTGTCCTTTATCTTTAGGCCATTTTGCAAGTTTTGTCCTTTATATTTAAATTTGACGAGTTTTGTCCTTTATGTTTAAAAATCAAGCACGTTTTACCCTTTGGGCCTTAAAAATCAAGCACGTTTTGTCCTTTATGTTTAAAAAATCAAGCACGTTTTGTCCTTAAAAATCAAGCACGTTTTGCCCCAAAGGGTAAAACGTGCTTGATTTTTAAACATAAAGGACAAAACTCGTCAAATTTAAACATAAAGGACAAAACTTGCAAAATGGCCTAAAGATAAAGGACAAAACTTGCAATTCACTCATTATATTATTACCATTTCCTCTATCATATCACGGATATGGATTTATCCAAAAATTCATATTGCGCTCATCGTATTTCCATACGAGACGCTCTCCCACCTGTCTCTTTCTCTCACTGCTTTCTAAAATTTCCTCCCTAAAAGTCCTATGTTCTTGCACGTTTTCTGCACTCATTGGGGGTGCAGGTTCTAGGAATGGGTTCGGAATCTGGGGTGCGGGTTCCTGATATGGGGGTGAAAGTGCCTGAAATTGGTAAGGATCTTCTAAGATCTCCCTGATGTAGTTATCATGGTAATAAGGATCTAAAGGGTCCATACCTGGATAGGCTCCTATGTTCTGTATGGGCGTGTCTTCATGTATCTGGTAACGTTGCACAATGTCCCTATTATTGTCCCACCAGGGGTCGTAATTTGGGTCTAGAGGGTTCGGTGCAGGTACCTTAGGTATTTCCTCTGGGTTAAAATCATGCATCTCCACCTGGTTTTCAGGGTTTTCTATCTCCATGGATTGGTCTGGGATTAGTGGTTGTGGGGCTACTAGTTGTTCCAGACTTGGGTCAGCAGCAGTTGTGGCTAGGATATGGAAATTGGCTAGGCTTCTATTAAGCATATCCTGTGTATGGGCATCTGTCTTTCGCTTAGCAGCTGCTAAAACTCTTTGTTGTTGCAACTTTTGCATTCTTTTCCTACGTGCAAATGCTTCCTTACTGAACCTTTCTGACTGAGCTTTAAAAGCAAACATTCCTTCTTCCTGATCAGCAGAATACCCAGAAAGGGCAGGCTGTGATGAGGTACCTTCACTCCTAGGTGAATCAGACAACTGACGACACATGTCTGAGGGTCCTTGATCACTCATACTGTAAACTAACAAATAGTCAAATAAATACAGTTATGCACGTATTTCAGTAATTTATTTCCTAACACAAAGTTTAAATTTTAAGTGTCAGCAGAACACTTCTTTGGCTTAGACCAGTGGCTAGGCTCTGATACCACCTCCTGTCGCAACCCCCGATCCCTTATCTGTCCCGGGAACGGGCGGACGCGAACTCAGAATTTCGGTGGTATCAACTTGTTAATTTGGCAACGGAAATTACATCAGGACCGTAGTTAGGAAATGTTTATCAGAGTAAAGCCACCATATTTAATATTAATAATCACATGGGCAAAACCCAAGTTTCTTATTACAATACGTTTATAGGGATAAACCCTATTTTATTGAATTTAAAACATCGTCTTTTAGGTAACTTTTATAGCCACATTTTTCCCAAGCCTTCAGTGCTCTCCAGCTGGCTTTTTACTAATTGGCTGTCACATTGTGTTACCTGAAACGCGTTTTAAAAACATTTGCCAGTGGGAAATACTGGTGAGTGAATCCCAGTTTAATCAAGAATATTTTATCAATTAAAACAGTATTGAGAGCGATCACATTGTTTATTTCTACACAATTACTCATTCAGTATTGTCAATCCTGACTTGTGGGTCATATTACACATTGGCTAACTCGTTGTCCAATGGTAACGTACTGTCATCCGACTTACTACTCGCAGTAGTAAATTTTGTATACAAAACCCCAACATATCGGCAGTAATTGAAGAACTACAAAGACTCAATCACCGCTTAATCACATTGTAAAACAATTAAGGTTTTGTAGAATATTACAAAAAGGTTAACAAAAAGAGGATAAACTCACATTACTATCTTAGACTTCGCGTAAGGGTTTCCTGGATATAATCTATAATTTATACAAATGTACATTGGTTAGTATCATAACCCTTTGAAAATATTAATGATACCCTCCCCGAGACGGCATTCCAACAACTACGTCGGGTAGAACCACGACAGTTGTTACGGAACCCTAAATCAATCGAGCAGCGTATCTATTACGAAACTGGGGTTATAATACTTACAATGGAGCATAACCTTGCTAATTAGGGGGTATAATACCAGCTTTCTACGCCTAATATTTCAGAATTTGAGATACAGAAAGAAAGTGAACGAATTGAAATGAAATCCGATGCGTTCTATTTATAGTTGCTGAACTTGACTCTCACTCGGGCCGCGTACTTGCCCGGGTAGGGTTTAGGTGATCCGGGTCATCGCCTAGACTCGCCACGATGTTGACACGTGTCGGCCTCTGGTGTCTCCGCGTTGTTGATCTCTCGCGGCCTGCGTAAGTGTTAAGGTGAGCTTACGCGGCCCGCCTTAACTTAAGAAATCAACGATATCAGGTTTCAACCCTGATACCGCCCGCGTAAAGGCTTGGGGTGGGTCTGCGCGGCCCGCCTCAACTTATGTTTCAGATTTTTATTTATTTTTAATACTATTTAATATATTTGAGGCCCGTTTTCGCGTATGGGGTGTATTTTAAAGACATGTTGGAAAAATTTAAAATATAATAGGGTGTTGGAAATATTTGAGAGTGTCGGTTTTACTAAGGGTTGTTACATTATTCTTGTGGAAATCCTTCGGATCTGAGTTGTTCTTGGGGGTATGAGGCCAACACTTGAAGTTCATAAGAACTTCATGTTGACATCACCCTCAAACTCCTCAAATCCATTGATTTCACGGTTAAAAGTAAAGATTCAAAAGAAAAAGTGATGAAGAAGTGCGTGTAGATCATAGAAGTACACGATTTAGGTTGAAAACTTACAAGAATCACGAGAAATCAAGAGAAAATAGCTCCAAAGCGTGCTGGTCGAATGAGAGCTCCACATTAGAGAAAATGATGTGAGGGTGGGGGTATTTATAGGCAAGAGGGAAGAGAAGGCGGTGCAGTGCGTCGGATCGGATAGCTGTCCGATCGGATGGTTGTCCGATCGGATGGCTGTCTGATCAGATGACTGTCCGATCGGATGACTGTCCGATCGGATGGATGGCTGTCAGATCAGATGGCTGTCCGATCGGATGGCTGTCCGATCGGATGGCCATTCGATCGAAGTGCCATTCGATCAAACGCCTCCGGCGAGCTGAGTTTTGGCGTTCCGTTTTGATTGTTAAGCGTTGCGATAATTTGGGTACATGTTTTCATCCTCGTTTCCATATATTTATTATAATTAGTCACATTGGGTCGTATATACATATCCATATTTTAAATCCTGCAATAATCGAGTTACGCGTGCCTGCAAGTGCTTTTTCGAGGATTGCGTTGCATTGCGACGCGTCATGGCTATCAAGGAGGGTAGAATTGGTCCTCACTCGACATCATCGTGGTTGTCAGCAGTGCAATTGTGATGTGATAGAGATAATGTATGCGAAAATATGCGAAATACACTGCGATATAGCGATATGCGTTATAGGCACATTATGATCTGAATCTCTGGTGCTAGGCGTAACGAGTATAGCGAGTAGTAACAACGCACGAAGGTGCGGGTTGTTACAGTCTCCCCTGCTTTAGGAAATTTCGTCCTGAAATTAATCCACCAGTAGGGTTGCGAAAGTTGATGCGAAGGAGAGTAGCGATGAAAGCGACGAGAATAGCGAGCGTTCGATAGAGAATTACCATGCGAGAGCCTTGCGAAGACCAGCGAGAGCGACGAGAAATACAGTTTGAACCACCAAAAGCGATAACACACACTAGAATGCGATCCCCAGCGTTTTAAATTTCTGAAAAGTCGATTAATTTGGAGAAACTTGTTTATGAAAATCTTCTCATGGCGCGGAGTTATCTGTATCGATGTCCACACCAGCGCTATGGGAAGGGTTTTGTTAGAATACTAAAAGAATTAAAAGTGACTAAAACCCGTTTTACGAAATTTTCTCGTCACACGACCTTAACTTGAGTCGATTGTCACGCCAGTGTTACAAGAAAATCCCGCTTTGTACGATGGTTTTTTTTTTTGAAGAATTTTATAGGAAAAGTCTTTGTTTTCACCAAGGTTTTGATAATGTCAAAATTTTAAAATTTTAAAGTCGGCCCCGTATGGCACCTTTCACGAAAGTTTGACAATATGGTTAAAACACTTATATATAGGAAGTACCAGCGGCGTATCCACCATGCTTTAACCGTATGGCTTCCATCCCGTGAAGCGGTGTCATACGTGTCGACATAGTATACACAGATTTGCGATGACTCGATCCAAGTGAGAAAAAGGTTGGACCAAGTCTTGAAAAGCAATTTGGGGTAAACTGAGTGATGAAGTCGATCTCGAACTCAGTTCAGCGATACAAGCGAGGGCGATAAGCGAAGAGCGGTATATTGAAAGCGATAAGCGATAACACCAACACAACACAAAGATAACACAACACAGCAAGCGATGACGGCGGCGATAAAGGAAGAGTGGTAGGCGATGAGCGATAGCGATAGCGACGAGCGATAGTTGACAGTCGATGCGTTGCAAGCGATAGGGATATGCGATTCGATTGAGTTGAACACACCACAACATTAGCCCCACATGGCCCTTTTCCACGAAAGTATGCTAATACGGTTAAAACACCACCATGTTTCAGCCCTATTAGCTTTGTCTCATGAAGCGAGGTCGTGTGTGCTAACCTAACACAGATAACACTAATAGCGATAAGTGATAGCGATAGGCGATAAGAGTATCGAAGCGATGAGGTAGGCGTGAAGTGCGTTAAAGCGAAAAGCGGCGAGTGATTAGTGATACCCGTCTAGCGATCCACGATAAGCGATCCACACCAAGCGATACCCAGTAAGTGATAAGCGATAGAGCGATACACACGTAATAAGCGATGCATGACAAATGGTACACACACGTGTGCGATCAAGCGAGAGCACACCCAAAAGCGATAGCGATTCACATAATAATCGATAACCAGCGGTAGAGTTTGCGAGATACGCACAATATGCGATTGCGATTTCGAGCCACATAATAAGCGATTTAGATTGCGAGGTAGATTCCAGCGATAATGCGATTGCGAGCGTGTTGACTTACGAAAAGTCCTTGTGAGTACACGCTTGAGTTGCGATTAGATTGTTACGCCTTGCGATATATAGTGTAGCGTGTTGAAAATAACCACAATAATATAATAGGTCAACGTTCCAACTCCACATGGCACTTTCTTCACAAAACTCCGGTTAGCATGGCAAAACACTGTCATATTTCAACCATACGCCTTTGTTCCGTGAATAGATGTCACACTTCGTCAGACATGGTCAAGATGCTTATATATAGGAAGTACCAGCGGCGTATCCACCACGCTTAACCATGCCCTGAACGTTCGAGGCATCGTTGAAATTCACTACAATCTCCGTGCACTAACCAAGATAATCCCGTGTGCACCCGCGATTAGTTGATTCTTGCATGTATATCGTACCTTATCTCAAAAACGCATAATAGGGATAAAATTCATTATATAGCACATAGTGCTAGCATATGGATTGTGCGCGAGTGCGAGAGAAAGCGAGAGAGAAATAGAATCCACAATGCGGCGTTAGATAAAATAAGCTCCATAAAGGAAATTGACGACGATAAGTCGATTCATTACAACAATATTAGAAACAAAATAACGTTGCTATAGAGGACTTCTGCGGAGACGGCGGTTGCTGATGAAATTCCTCAAGGTTGCGGTCCTGCGCGGCAGTGCTGTGTATGATGACCATACTAGTTGCAATTTGTGCAATAGCGACAATTTGCTTCCGGTGGGTGATGATACGTACACGTGAGGCACAGGGGATGAGCTCCATTGTAGGCGCGCTTCGAATGAACTGGTGTTGCTCGGAGAGGTTCTGGTTGTGACAGTCCAGTTGTTGAAGAGTCTGGGCTCACGGTCTTTCACTTGCGGCTGGGCTGGGCTTCTTGGGATGATGCGGTGTCGTCGGAGGATTCGTCTGATGATTTGCCGGGGTCATCCTCGGAACAATCCTCAGAAGAACCTTCAGTGGAGTCGTCAGACGAACCGTCGGTCGATTCGCCAGAGGAATTAACGACAGTAGCTTGATGAGCCTGTTTGACAAAATTCTTGGAGAAAAATCCGTCTAAGACTCGCTCGCTGTTGAGTTCTGCGGCCAAGCGGTAGGTTTCTTCGATAGTAGCAGGCCTTGCAGCTTCGACAAAATCGCCCATACACTCAGGCAAGCCGCGAATATACTTCGCGATGGCTTTTTCTGAGGTGTCAACTTGACTTGGGCAAATAATGCTCAGTTGTTTGAACCTTGCAGTGTAGCCAGCATTGTCACCTTCGTTTTGCTTGATTTTCCAAAATTCGTCTTCCAACTTCTGAACCTCGGGGGGGGGGGGGCATGTCACACCCCAACCGATGGCGGAAACATCGGGGCATGGCACTGAGCGAAACAGATTGTCCAGAAGTTTCCATAAAAATCATCATTATCAATTAATTTAAAATAACATGTCCCATACCATGTCTTAAAAGATAAACAAATTATTACAGACAAAATCTAGGTAAATAGTTCTGTTCCGACAACTCAGGTTTCATTTGTATAGACAACTATTTGTTAGCCTCTAAGACCTTATTCTAGCCTCGATTTCCTAGCAGATAAGCATCCTAAGCACCTGTCACATACGTTAGAATAAAAGTCAATACACATGGTGTAAAGGTGAGCATACAAGTTTGATAATATCATATAGGGTTCGAAAGCGTTACGCATAACCAGCACGTACACAGAGAGAAATGAGGCATGTTAGTTATCGACATAGACCTATCGATACCAATGACTGCGGGTTGACTGCCCAAGGCAGTTCGTAATACATGATCACCACTGTAATCCATGCAAATAATTATCCTTAACAACCCCCGAGTGAACGGGTGCTGAGTCCAAACTAATAGTACTATCGTTGCTAAGGCAGGTAGATAGCATTCCATGTGTAAACATAACAAACAAGCATTCGTTAAGTCTCGTATAACATGCGGTAACGGTTAGCGTTTAGAGTATTGCGTAGTGTGTTCGATTGTGATTTAGTATAAGTAACGTATGTAACACCCAAAAGTGCGTAAAGCAAAAAAGGATCGAGTATACTCACAGCGATTGATGGGTTGAAGGGAGCGCTTGAGAGTAGGGTTAGCCTGATCAGAACGATAGTGATACGATAAGCGACCCGTAAAACGATGCAAAGTGTAAGTGGCTCGGACAGCAGTCCGGTCGGACAGACAGTCATGCGGATGGCAATCCGTTCGGATGGTTATCTGGTCGGACGGTAGTCCGGTCGGATGACTATTCGAGTGGATTGTTTCTTCCTTTGAGCAGGATGTGTTTGTGTATGATGACTTGAACTTTGAAGTTTTCGTTGGAGCATTTTGAAAACATTGAAGTACCTCTACCCTTCAAGTCGGTCGGTAGTTTGGTCGGACGGCAACCCGTTCGGTTGGGCACTTCAGTGAGAACAAGTTCACAGCAGGGAGTCACCCGATCGGACAGTAGTCCGGTCGGGTGGCATCCTTAGTGCATTGAACACATTTGAAAATCGTTAAAGTGTTAAAGTCCAAGTATCTCATGATCCGAAGAGTAATCCGGTCGGATGGTAGTCCGGTCGGATAGTAACTCGTTCAACACTCAGACTCCAGATAAAATTGGTTAAGTGTGGGATCCAAGATGTAGGTCGTTCGGACAGCCGGCCGCTCGGATGGCTATTCGTTCGGACAGTAGTCCGGTCGGATAGCATTCCGTCCCGGTTGTTCCGTTCGTCTTTCACTTGGCCGTTTTGATTGTTTGTCGTTTTATTGAGACGTTTTGACAACGTGTTAACCAACAGAACCCCATCTTGGCCCAAGTGACCCGATCAAACAGGAATCACCCTAGTTCGACCAGTTAACCGGTTCAAGACGGTTGTTCTTGGTTAACCCGAAGTCGATGGTCTCGTGAGTAGAATCCGGATCTTGAGCTAGCACAACACTGAGAATGAGTAGAAGACTAGATCAAGGTCCGATCCTATCGGTTTTGAGTGCATTGAGTGTAAAAGAGTTGAAAGAAAGTTAGAAACCATCTTTCAATCCTTTTTCACCATGAATGTGTTTAGATCTATGCAGGTTTTTGTTTTCTTGGGTGGAAATCGGTTAGATCCAAGTTGTTCTTGGTGGATTGAAGCCAAAACATGAAGTTCATAAGAACACTATGATGACGTCATCCTAGAACACCTCAAATCTAGTGATTTCACGGTTAGAAGTTAAGATTCAAAAGATAGAAAGGTGTAGGAGTGCGTGTAGATTAAGGAAGTACAAGATTTAGGACGAGATCTTACCGGAATTGCGAGAAATCAGAGAAAAAGCGAGGAACACGAGCTGGTCGGACGTCACTTGCCAAAAGTGGAAAGAATGAAAGTGACAAGGGGTATTTATAGGATACCCAAAGTGGAAAGGGGCGAGTCGGCCGGATGGCATCTCACCCGGATGACAGTCCGGTCGGATGGCAACCTGGCACCTCGATCAAGTGACAGCCCGGTCGGATGGCAATCCGGCCGGATGGCACTTGGTTCGAGTGTTCGGTGCGACGATTTTTGCTGTTTCGATTGCGATTGCGAGCGTTGCGATGCGATAGGTTCTCCTAGTCAAATTACTTTTAATCCCAACTACTCATATCTTGCACTATCCCTTCTCCACTAATTATCATAGTTCGATTTCGATTGCGATTGAGTTCGATTGCGTTTGAGTTTCGATTGCGATTCGATTTATTAACTCAACATAAATAAGCATGCATACGTAACACATAAGGCACACACACACGTATAAGAAATAACCAAAATGCGTAATTCGAGTTGCGAGTGCGATTGCAATAGCGATAAAGCGATTAAACATGCGATAAATATCGATTAATATGCGATTATTAATAGATACTCCACATAATACAACTAAAGCGAAAATAAAATAAACTAATTACAAGTCAAAGAAGCCAGAACAGGAATTGAGCAAGGAGAGACAGATCGCAATTAGCAATCTTGTCTTCCTCTGACCTCAATCTTGACTTTGACTTTGACTTCGAAAACACGGGATGTTACAGCCTCCCCTAGTTGAGGGAATTTCGTCTCGAAATTAGTTCGAATCCGTAACAAACAACTGCGGGTACTTCGTCTTCATGTCGCTTTCGAGTTCCCAAGTGAACTATGCGCCTCGTTTGCCTTCCCATCAGACTTTCACAATAGGAATGCGCGAGCGTCTGAGCTGCTTGGTTTGGCGATCCATGATTTCAACCGGTTTCTCCACGAAGTGTAGTGTTTCGTTTACTTGTAGATCATCGAGAGGTACAATTAAATCATGCTCAGCCAGGCACTTTCGGAGGTTTGACACATGGAAAGTCGGTTGGACATTACTAAGTTCCTCCGGTAGTTCGAGTCTGTAGGCAACTTTTCCGATCCTTTCCAGAATCTTAAAAGGTCCAACATATTGTGGCGCTAGTTTCCCTTTCTTGCCGAATCTGACCACACCCTTCCACGGTGATACCTTTAGGAGTACGTAGTAGCCAACGTCAAATTCAAGGGGCTTGCGTCGTCTATCGGCATAACTTTTCTGTCGACTTCGAGCTTTCAACAAGTTGTCTCGAATTTGGAGGACTTTGTCAGTCGTTTCTTGCAATAGCTCAGGACCGGTTAATTGCGAGTGACCAATCTCGTGCCACACAATAGGCGATCGCTATTTTCTTCCGTATAAAGCCTCGAATGGTGCCATTTGGATGCTGGAAAGATAACTGTTGTTATACGAGAATTCGACTAACGGCAGGTATGTATCCCAATTACCACCGAAGTCTATGACACACGAACGGAGCATGTCTTCAAGAGTACGGATCGTTCTTTCAGTCTGACCATCGGTTTGAGGGTGGAAAGCGGTACTTAGATTAAGTGTAGTACCGAGAGCCGTTTGAAACGTTTCCCACAGTCGCAAGGTAAACCGAGCATCGCGGTCAGAGATGATGTCGCGAGGCGTCCCATGATTACAAATGATCTCGTTGGTGTAGATTCGGGCTAATCGTTCTACCTTGTAGTCCTCCCGTATTGTCAAAAAGTGAGCAGATTTAGTCAAACGGTCAACAACAACCCAAATGCTATCGTGACCTGATGACGTGTGCGGAAGCTTTGTTATGAAGTCCATAGATATACTCTCCCACTTCCACATAGGGATAGGCGGTTGTTCGAGTAAGCCAGAGGGTCTTTGGTGTTCAGCCTTGACTCTTGCACAAGTTAGGCATTTTCCAACATAGAGAGCAATATCCCTTTTCATGCCAGGCCACCAGTACTTGTAGCGAAGGTCCTGGTACATTTTGTCGGCACCGGGATGAATAGAATACCGGGATTTGTGGGCTTCGTCCATCAAAATCTGTCGCAAATCGGTCCGTTTAGGGATCCAAATTCGGTCCAGAAAGTGGAATATCCCATTCGACTTATTCACAAGCCGGGCTCCATCATGGTAGATTCTTTCCTTCTTCAGAGTGCGTTCATTAAAACATGCATGCTGAGCTTCTCGGATGAGAGTTTCGAGATCGTATTGGGCTTGGACATTACGAGTGCTGAGCAAATAACTCTGTCTGCTGAGAGCGTCGGCAACAACATTTGCTTTGCCTGGGTGATAACGAATCTCACAGTCATAATCGTTGAGAAGTTCTACCCATCGGCGTTGACGCATATTAAGTTCTTTCTGATCAAAGATATGTTGTAGGCTCCTATGATCAGTGAAGATCGTACACTTGGTACCATATAGTTAGTGTCACCAAATCTTTAACGCAAAAACAACTGCGCCTAGCTCGAGGTCATGGGTTGTATAGTTCTTCTCGTGGATCTTGAGCTGTCGAGATGCGTAAGCTATAACCTTGTCTCGTTGCATGAGGACACAACCAAGACCAAGGTTGGAAGCATCACAATAGACAATGAAATCGTCATTTCCGTCGGGCAATGTGAGAACAGGAGCATTACAAAGCATGTGCTTGAGAGTTTGGAAAGCAGACTCTTGTTCGGTTCCCCAAACAAAAGGCTTGTCTTTATGCGTGAGAGCGGTAAGCGGCACAGCGATCTTTGAGAATCCTTCGATAAATCGTCGATAATAGCCCGCTAGTCCGAGAAAAGAATGGACTTCAGACGGGTTCTTAGGTGTAATCCAACTCTTAACGGCTTCAATCTTCGCAGGATCGACGTGAATACCTTGACTATTTACGATGTAACCCAGAAACTGAACCTCCTCCAACCAGAATTCACACTTGGAGAACTTGGCATAGAGTCGGTTCCCCTGGAGTAGCTCGAGAATCAAACGTAGATGTTGCGCGTGTTTGGCTTTCGATTTGGAATAGATCAAGACATCGTCGATGAACACGATGACGAAACGGTCGAGATATGGTTTACACACGCGATTCATCAGATCCATGAAAACCGCAGGTGCATTGGTTAAACCAAAAGGCATAACAACGAATTCGTAGTGGCCATATCGAGTGTGAAATGCGGTTTTGGGTATATCTTCCTCTTGAATGCGTAGTTGGTGATAGCCTGAGCGTAGATCGATCTTCGAGAAACACGTAGCACCTTGTAGTTGATCAAACAAATCATCAATGCGAGGTAGAGGGTAGCGGTTCTTGATGGTTAACTTATTCAATTCCCGATAGTCGATGCACATCCGGAATGACCCGTCCTTCTTTTTGACGAAAAGGACTGGCGCGCCCTAAGGAGAGGTGCTCGGGCGAATGAATCCTTTCTCTAGTAATTCCTGGAGTTGGTTTGAGAGTTCCCGCATTTCGGACGATGCGAGTCGGTAAGGAGCTTTGGCAACAGGATTGGCTCCAGGAGTGAGGTCGATACGAAAGTCGATATCACAACTTGGTGGTAATCCGGGAAGATCCTCAGGAAAAACGTTAGGAAATTCTCGGACCACAGGAACATCGTTTACACCAAGACTCCCTTTCTTTTCCTTCTCCGCTACTACAATGTTAGCCAAGAAAGCTTTGTATTCCTTGCGGAGATACTTGCTAGCTTGGACACATGACATGAGTTTGAGACCTTTCGAAGCAGTTTCACCATAAACACACAATAAATCTCCATTCGCGAGCGAGAATCGAATCATCTTATCGAAGCACACAACTTCAGCATGGTTTTCGCGAAGAAAGTCCATTCCTACTATGACGTCAAAACTTCCGAGTTGCATTGGAATAAGGTCGATTGGGAAGATGATTGTTGAGCTCAAGAGTACAATCACGAAGTTTCTCGAATTCGAATGACACAAAGCAATTATCGGCTCCAGTATCAAACAAACATGAAGCATAAATACCATTCACAAGGAACGTACCATTGACCACGTTGTTGTCAGCCTGGGCTTGGCGCACGTTGATGTTGAAAGTTCTGGCGCGTGCGGCTGTTGGTGTTGCTGCTGCTGAGGCTGCTGCTGTTGGTGTTGCTGCTGCTGCTGGGGCTCTTGTTTCACAACCCTGTTCGGGCACATGTTCGCAAAGTGGTTGGGATCACCACATACGAAGCAGACTCGGGCGTTGATCGCGGGTGCCTGAGCCGCTTGTTGGCCTTGTGGGGCTGGGAGCAGAGCTTGATGAGCAGTGGCTTGAGCTGGGGCTTGACGAGGACCAGTATGGTAGTTAGCGGTGAAGTGGCCGTACATGTTGCAGTGAGCGCAGAAACGAAAGGCGAGACCCACCGGGTGATGATAAGAGCATGTCGAGCAAGCCGGGTGGGGGCCTGTGTATGCACGCTTTGCTGGTGGTGCATAAGTTACTGGTGCTGGTCGGTGATGATGCTGCTGCTGGGTCGGTACGTCCTGAAGAGGAGCAACAGTGGTGGTGATAGCACAGTTCTTGTTGCTGGAGCTGCTGTTGTTGTTCTTCTTCTTGCGGCATGAGGACTTTGACAGTTGAGCGGTGGCGGTTTCAGTGGTTGGTGCGGCGGTGACTTGGTGCATACTCTTTGAAGCTTTATCCCATACACCAGCTTTCACCCACTTGTCGTTGATTTCAGTGACAAGCAAGTAAGTTTCTTCGATCGTTGTGGTCTTTGCGGCATGCACAAAATCTGCAACACAGTCAGGTAGAGCTCGAATGTACTTCTTGATAGCCATGGCAGGCGTCTTCACTTGATCGGGACAGATGATGCTAAGCTGCTTAAAGCGAGCAGTCAGGGCAGCGTTGTCTCCATCCTTCTGCTTTATGTTC